>JAUMHM010000088.1:16928883-16944560 GCA_032362435.1 Melikaiella ostensackeni | reverse complement strand
TAATAACATTAAAATTTTAGCAAGAGAACAAAACACTTATAAACGGCGAATTATTGAATCTATTTTTATAAAAAAATCTACCAAAATTTCAATTAATCTTCAGACTAAAGTACTGAATATTAACCAGATGTATAAATGTATTAAACATTAAACTTAATATTTAAACATAATAATTTTTTTTAAAAAATTTAATTCACAATTTTGAATCCATGAGCTATGGCGCGCTTTTCTCATCTGTGGTTCAATGAAAATTTGACCTGTTCATTATCGTCCGTTTAGTATCATCTATAGCATCAGTGTCAATGTCATTTCAATGACTTGTTTTGTCATTGTCCTAATAATTATTTGGAATTTTCTTCCTTCAAACATGTAATTTAACTGTTTTGGAGCATCTCAAACAAATCTTTGAGGCTCCAATTTTGAAAATAACTACGTTTTCTCGACATGAACGTTAAATCTTCACTTTATCGAACTTTGTTACATTTAAGTGATTTTGACTCTTAAATGTATACTTTTTTGGCTCTACGTTATAAACGTCAGGTAATAACAAAACAAAAAATTTATGATACTCAATAGGTTATTTGTATTGTAGTTTTAATTTATTATAAAAACACTATTCATTTTAGAGTGAAAAACTTTCCTGATGAAGACCTTATTAAATTTTGAAATTACATCAACGGTCGAGGAAAAGGGAGAAACAACTTGGAGTCTTGCTCTAAAATGTTGGTTTAGATAATTTATATTTTATTATTTTATGCTCAAAGTGCCAAAAATTGATCAACTAATTATCACAGACGAAACAATGATTGTTAATTGTTGATAATAAAAGAATAAATAAATCAATAACGTAATTATGCAATGAATTAATTATTTTAATTATTAACTAATCATTTGTTTTATCGACTGATAAATTTCTTAGGATCAGGAGATGGAGTTCATCGTAAAAACTTGAAAATTGTTTTGCAAAAAAATGAGTCATTTTGAGAGGTCATTACTCTTGACCTATGTAGGCGAGAAGATTAAATTTTTTTTAATTTACGCATAATTTCCTGTGCTAAAACTGTTTCTCTGGCGCCATGACCGTAGCTTCACCCACAAACGAAGTATTTTGAAAAAAATGAACACGAGTAATTTTCCCTGAAAAATAGGTCAAAAGTGATCAAACTTGGGAGACCATAACCTATGACACATTGGGGCCAGGTCATTGTTTTTTTTTTATAATTACTCGAAATTGCGTCTACTTTAATTAATACTGCGAACATTTTTACGTAAAATTAACAGGTTCCAAAGTACAAATACAAACTTTAGAATTTGATTTTTCAGACTCTTTTTTGAGAAAAGTCGGGTTACTTTAAAGGGTCATAAGCTCGGCACCCATTGGAGGTACAAGGTAGTTTATTTTTTGAACTTTCTTAGAATTGTGTCTACTTTAATTCTGCTGTTCAAAATTTTGCACTAAAATGCAATGGGGCGGATCAATCTACGTAAACACGATTTTTGGAACTTTTCTTTAAAAATAGTTCCGGTATGGGTCGTAGTCATTTCCAGCAAATTTGGAATTTTCATCAGGACCCCGCAAGGAAACGTTTTAGCAAAAAACGCACTCTACCTACTTAAAACGGAAAAATGACCTTTTTTCATACGAGATGCCTTGAGTGTTTCCCACTTTCTACTGGCTTTTAAGAAGTATTGCATTTTCAAATCCTTAATTGAAAGTCTTGAATTGATTTTAGTCTTCAGAAAACATCCGAAATAATAAAATATTTTCAATCAAGATGTAAAATTGAAGACGATAAGTTTGAAAAAAAATATTTTCAATTAATCAAGGGAATTGGGAATAGCATAAATAAATAAAAAGTTCACAAAGTGATGCTTAAAACATATATTACAGGTGCAAAAGTTTTAAATAAGTGTTAAAACAATGTGTCCAAATTGATGCATTGAATAAAATTAAAATAAAAGTGTGCGAAGAAGAATTTGCCTCAGGTCCAGTTCCAGTTCCAGTTTTAGATTCAGTTGGAGTTTTTAGGTGGAGGTGGTGGGGGTGAGGGTGGTGCATCAGCACTTCTCGCGAATCCAGCTCCTTATGACAAAAAGAAAATAATAATTCAAATAAGATTGAAAAATTTAATTAATATCGTGTTTGATAAGTATTATAATAATAAATTATTAATAGAAACTTCGCAAAATGTACAAATCCCCAAATTCAGAGATGGTTACTAATATTTTTTATATGTCTTTTCAGTATTCTGTATCATAATTCTAAGTATTATTTCAAAAATTCAAATATAAAATTAAAAATATAATAATTATTAATTTATTTCTGTTGATAGAAATTACCATGAGTGAAGCTGCTAGTGCGATTCCTTGGTGGTGGGCCTCCGGGTGGGCCTCCGGGTGGTGGGCCTGGAAATTTTCCACCTGGAGGCTGTGGCGCGGGACCTGGATTCTAAATATAAATAAATTAGACATTAATTGAATTGACAGAAAATTATAAATCGTTAAAAATGTTATCCCTTATTTCTAAATTATCTATGATCGAATCCATTTCAAATCAGTCAGGTTTCACACTTCAAGTCGCAGAATCTTTCAGCGACGAAATGTGTTGTTTTTTTTACATGAAATTAGGTCACACATTTTTTCCGATTTTATAAAAAAAAATCCACGCAGTTACGAGTATTTGAATTTTAACTTCTTTTTTTTCAAAAAATTGCAAACTTTTTCTTTAAAATTCTATATTTTTTTATCTATTTCAGGCATTCCAATTTTCTTTTTGGATTCTGATGAGTTTTACCGTTCTAGGAGAATTTTGTTTTCATGAAATCAAATTATTCCATTTTTCTCGGAAAACAGGAAAGATACAGAAAGAAATTAAGATAAAAGTTTGTACGTCTAGAAATGTTCTACAAAAACTGCCTCTTGCTCTTTTATAATATCTTTCATCGTTTACGACAAAAATTCAAAAATTAAATTTTCAGGAAAAAAAATTCTATGTGACACAAAAATGGTTTAACCCGCATAAAACTGATGCTTTTCTTATATTAGCACAAATTTAAAAAAAAAAGATTGCAAAAAATAAAAAAGTTGGAGTCTTGCAGCAAATCTCCTGCATTTTTTTCTTCGAGTTTTGAAAACATGAAGAGAAGATTATCTGGGAAACCCCACCCTTTTTATTTTTTTCAATATTTTTAAAAAGTTTATCCTTTTATAAGCAAGGCTTTTTATCAGCTTTATGCAATCTAAACCAATTTTTAAGCCGGAAGAATTTTTCTTCCTGAAAATATAGTTTTCCCATTTTTCTCGTAAACGATGCAAGATATCACGAAAGATGAAAGAGCAAGATGCATTTTTGTAGAATTTTTATAGATGGGTAAACTTTTATTTTGAATTTTTTCGTATTTTTCGTTGTTTCCGAGAAAAATGTGAAAATTCGATTTTATGAAAAAAAATTCTTCTGGGCACAAAAATGGCTTAGACCATATGAAACTAACAGGATATCTTCCTTTAAGAATTCTAAAATTAACGAAAAATTGGGAAAAAATATAAGTGTGTGTTTTTTGGGAAAATTGACGTTTTATAGTTTTAAACAAATCGTCGCCACTTTGGTATTTTAAACATGTTTTTAATTTTCCGAGGGATTACGAAAGAGGACGGTAAAGCTCATAAAAATCCAGAAAGAAAATTGGAATTTCTAAATTAGATAAAAATTTATAGAATTAAAAAAAATGCGATTTTTTGAAAAATAGAGTCGATCCTATCATCTTTTGAAGAGTTTAAAAAATACTCATGTCAACTTCGAGGTCAATTTTAAACTTTGTGAAATAATTTTATTTTATATCGAGTAAATTATTAATTTATTGCTCATATGATTCTTTTATTTTGTCGAGTCAAACAGAAATATAAAGCAAATAAATATAAAGATAAATAATATATAAATTTAATAATATCAAACAATGTTGCTAAAAAAGGGAATGATTGATTAAAAATTAATCAACTTACAGCCCAAGTAACCACAATCATGCAGATGAATGCAAGTAAGAGAACCAACTTCATTTTTGCTGTTTTCGTTTCAGTTTTGTTACTGTTACCCTGACGGCTTCTTTTATACCAGAGCTCGTTACAGTGGCTGACTTTTATTATTGCAAAAATTGTCGCTAATAGTTTTTGCAGATTTTATAGCTGAGGTCAGATAAAATCTAACGAGTGGGACATCACCGGTAATTTTATGTACGTAATGACACTTTGTAGTCTTTTTTTCATTTTTCCTCCTTCAAATGCAATGGATAACAAATAGAAACCTAATTGGAGCACATAAAAAGAGAATGACTGACGAATTTGTCTCTTCCTGAAACTTTAGTTGAGCAAGGTTAAATGCTATGAATTCGATTTTTTTAAATCTTCAGTGTGATATTACGTAAAAAGCGAAAAGTGATATGTTATTAAGGACAATGATATAACCGCGACCGACACACCAGACTGATTTTCTTGTAACTACCTTTTTTACTTCATTTTTTAATTTATTTTATTTTTAATTTTATATAGTAATTATAATATGGACTGGTAAAAATAGCGCGCTACGCTCGCTTATAACATGTTTCTTATTTTATTTGTGTAATTATCAAATTAAAATATATGTTTAAATTTGAAGTACTGTAAAATATAATTAATAACAATCATAAATATAAATATTAAAATAGCTACATCGGCTTTCATACAATTTTTAATGTTTATAATTCAAATTCATCCAATTTTAAACATCTTTTTGATATAGGTCTATCTTGAAGATTTGCAATTAAAAATTTTTCACTGTTGAATGTGTATAATTAAAAATGTTGTAATTGTGATTGTTTTTTTTTTGGAATACTTCAATTTTGAAGATTTACAATTGGAAGTTGAAACCTCTTGAATGTTAAAGATGCATAAATAAAAACTTTTTAATTTTGCTGATTTTGAAGTTCAAAAGTCAACAGTTTTCAATTCTTAATCTTCCAAGTCATCAAAATTACAGAATTTTTAATTGTGAAATTTAAAATTGCATAATTTTTTTTTGTAAATTTTCAAAATTGAAAACTCTTCAATTTTAAAGGTTTACAATTCAAACTTCGACAATTTTGAAGAGTTACAATTGAAAATTCTTGAATTTTGAAAATACACAATTCCAAATTATTCAATTTTTAAGATTAAAAATTCTTCCATTTTTAAGATTTATGTTTGACGACTTATTAACTTGGAATGTTTACAGTTTAAAATTATGTAATTTTGGACGCTTTTTCTGGAATAGTTCAATTTTGAATATTTACAATTGAAAATTCTCCAGTTTTGAATATTTGCAATTGAAGATTTGAAATAGTTAAATTTTGAAGATTTAAAATAGAAAATTATTCAACTTTAAAGATGTAAAATTGAAATTTATTTCATTTTATAAATTTGCGTTTTAAAATTCATCAATTTTTATGATTTTGAATTGATGATTCATTAACTTGGATTGTATACAGTTTAAAACTATGTAAGTTTGAACGTTTTTTTGGAATATGTAGTGCAATTTTGAAAAGTTGCAATTGAAAATTCGTTAATTCTGAATATTTGCAGTCAATGACTCTTTAGTATTTAATCTGTAAAATAGAGAATGATGCCGTTTTGCATGTTTTCATTAATAGTTCCATTTTGAAGATTTAATATTGAAATTTTTTTCAATTAAACATTTAGTTCGATTTTATAATTTATAATTGCAAATTATGTGATTCAGAGTGCTTTTTGTTAATAGTTTAATTGTAAAGATTCAAAATTATTCAATTTTACAGCTGTGAAATTTAAATTTATTCAATTTTATAGATTTGCGTTTTAAAATTCATCAATTTTTATGATTTTCAATGAAAGATTCTTTACTTTGGAATGTTTCCAGTTAAAAATTATGTAATTTTAAAAGTTTTTTTGAAATGTATAATTCAATTCTTAAAATTTACCATAGAAAATTCTTCAATTTTAAATATTTGCAATTGAAGACTGTTCAATATTTAATGCGTAAAATAGAAAATTATAGAATTAGGTATGTTTTTTTCTTCGAATAGTTCAACTTTGAAGATTGAAACTTTAAAGCTGTTCAATTTTAATAGATTTGCAATTTGAAAATTTTTTAATTTTTAAGATTTACAATTGAAGATTTATTAATTAATTTGTAATGTTTACAGTTTAAAATAATGAAAATTTGAAAGTTTTTTTTGGAGTATGTAGTTCAGTTTTAAAGATTCACAATGGAAAATTCTTCAATTTTGAATATTTGCAATTGACGACTTGGAATAGTTAAATTTTGAAGATTTAAAATAGCAAAATCATTCAACCTTGAAGATGTAAAATTGAAATTTATTTCATTTTATAAATTTGCTTTTAAAAATTCATCAATTTTTTATGATTTTTAATTGATGATTCATTAACTTGGATTGTATACAGTTTAAAACTATGTAAGTTTGAACGTTTTTTTTTTGGAATATATAGTTCAATTTTGAAAACTTGCAGTGGAAAATTCTGTAATTCTGAATATTTGCAATTAATGACTCTTCAGTATTTAATCTGTAAAAAAGAAAATGATGACATTTTGTATGTTTTTTTTTTATTTCAATTTTAAAGATTTAATATTGCATTTTTTTAATTCAATATGTTGTTCAATTTTATGGATTTGCAATTTAAAATTTTTCAATTTTCAAGATTTAAAATTGAAGATTTATTAATTTAGAATATTTACAATTCAAAATGATGTAATTTTGAATGCTTTTCATGGAATAGTTCAATTTTGAAGATTCAAAATTGAAAAGTATTCAATTTTTAAGATTTACAATTTAGGACTCATTAATTTCGAATATTTCCAGTTAAGAATGATGTAATTTTGAACCTTTTTTTTTAGAATATGTAGTTCAATTTTTAAAATATACAATGGAAAATTCTTCAATTTTGAATTTGCAATTAAAGGTTCTTCCATATATAATATGTAAAATAGAAAATGACGCAATTAAGTATGTTTTTTTCTTCGAATATTTCAATTTTGAAGATTTAAAATTAAAATTTATTTAATATTGAAGATTCAAAATTCTTCAATTTTTGAAATTTACAATTCAATATTTATTAATTTTAAATGACTACAGATTAAAATGATGTGATTTTAAATTCTATTTACGGAATAGTTCAATTTTAAAGATTTAAAATTGAAAATTCTTCAATTTGGAATGTTTATAGTTTGAAATTGTGTAATCTTGATTGATTTTGTTATCATAAATCCATTTTGAAGATTTAAAATTGAAATTTATTTAGTTTCATAGATTTCCAACTGAAAATTAATCAATTTAATAGATTTGCGATTTTCATGAGGGTAGCTCACACTGAAACTCTTGGCATGTAGATAAAGATAAAAAATAAGATTTCCTATGTTATGGTTTTCCTTTTTTCATATCAATGGGCGAAAAAATAAAACAATATGAAAATGAGGAAAATTTGGTTATTTAGATCCCTGTGCTGGAAACTTTTGGTTTAGTCCAATTTTCATAGGGGTAGCTCAAACTCAATATAGGAAAATTAAAATTTTCTTCTCACGCTGCGATTCAAAATTTTCTAAAATCTATAGAAACACTTAGAAAAAAATGAAAAAATAATTTCAGAGGGAAATATTTATTTCTCTTTGTTGATAGTGAATTTTTTAAATCGGAAATTTAACTATTCCGGTTATTTTACTTATTATTCTAGTTGAAAATTCATCTTTTTTGGTTAAAAATTTTATTACTTGGTTGAAAATTTAATTATTTTGTTCGAAATTGAACGATTTTGAAAGAAAATCATTTCATTTGGTTAAAAATTCAACTGTTTTGTTGAAAATTCGTTTTAAGGTTGAATTAAACTGTTTTTGATTCAAAATTAATTTTCTTTTGTTAAATATATGAACTATTACACTTTTGGTTGAGGATTCATCTTTTTTCGTTGAAAATTAATTTTTTCAATTGAAAATTTAAGTATGATATTGTTGGTTGAATTTGATCTTTTTTAGTTGAAAATTCATATTATTGGTTCAAAATTCATCTTTTTTGTTAAAAAATTTAATCTTGGTTGAAAATACATCTCTTTGGTTTCAAATTACACTATATTGTTGAAAATTGATCTTTTGTAGATGAAAATTCATGTATTTTGTTAAAAATTCATCACTTTGGTTTTAAATTAAACAATCTTGTTGAAAATTCGTCTTTTTTGGTTGAAATTTCATCTATTACGTATTTAATTGAGAATTCATCTTTTTGGATAAAAATTGTATTATTTGGTTGAAAATTTAATTATTTTTTTTCGAAATGGAACGATTTTGAAAAAAAATCATTTCATTCGGTTAGGAATTCAACTGTTTTGTTGAAAATTAGTTTTTCTGGTTGAATTAAACTGTTTTTGATTTAAAATTAAACTGTTTTTTGGTTGAAGTATCAACTATTACATTTTTCGTTAAGGATTCATCTTTTTCCGTTAAAAATTAATTTTTTCAAATAGAAATTCAACTATCCCATTTTTGGTTGGAAATTGATCTTTTTGAGTTGAAAATTCATGTACTTTGTTTAAAATTCGTCTTTTTTTGGTAAAAAATTATGTTCTTGGTTGAAAATTTATCTCTTTTGTTTCAAATTTAACTATTTTGTTGAAAATTCGTCTTTTTTGGTTTAAGTTTTAAAATATTATATTTTTCAACGAGAATTAAACTTTTTTGGATAGAAATTTTATTATTTGATTGAAATTCAACTTTTTTGTTAAAAACTCTCCTTTTAGGCTTAAAATTTAAACAATCTGGTTGATTTTCTTTCTGTCTTGACTGCAAGTTCAACTATTTTGTTGAAAAATTATTTTTTAGCTGAATGTAACTGTTTTTGATTTGAAATAAAAAGATTTTTGGTTGAAATAACAACTATTACATTTTTGGTTAAAAAGTCATCTTTTTTCGTTCAAAATTATTTTTGCAATTGAAAAAAAATCATGTATTTTGTTAAAAGTTCGTCTTTTTGGTTGAAAATTCGTCTTTTTTGGTTGAGTTAAACTGTGTTTGATTCAAAATGAAAATCTTTTTTGGTTGAAATTTCAACTACATATTACCTTTTCCATTGAGAATTCATCATTTTTGGTTAAAATTTGAACTACTTTGTTAAAAATGTTTTTTTTTGTGTGTTGAAGATTCATCATTTTAGTTGAAAATTCATCTCTTACGTTGGAAAATTAACTATTTTGTTAACACTTTTTTTTGGTTCAAAATTCATTTTTTTTTTTATGAAAATTTAACCATTTCATTTTTGGTTTAAAATTTATATTGTTTAGTTAAAGATTCAACTATTTGGTTGCATATTTCTCTTTTTTATTTGAAAATTCATGTATTTTGTTCAGAATTCAACGTCTACTGAAAAATTTTCTGTTGGTCTTAGAATATTGTAAATCTTCTAGAAGTGGTCATAACTTATGTTAACTTATGTTAAATAAATTAAAAATAAATTAAATTAAATTAAATTACGTCATAACTAACCTACGACTTCCATTAAAAAGTATAATAGCTATCACCCGAAAGTTATGAATAAATTTTTGTGAAAATCAAATTTGGATATATAGTTCTAAAATACAAAAGTACCTAAAAAAGTAACGATAGTTACTTTTTTTGGGAAATGCAACTAAGAAAAAGTTTCATTTTAAATCGGTAACAATAACGATAATTAGTTACTTTTTTCATGATGTAATGGTAACTATAACTAGTTCTTTTTAAAAAGTAACTTACCCATTACTGTTAATTAGTCATTCAAATTTTTATATTTAATGAAATAATGGATTGTTTAAAATTTCTTCTTTCGAAATTTTCATGCATATTTAACAAAATTCTTTTAAATAAAAAGAATTACTAACATTAGATTAAATTTCTTAGACTTTTTATAGCAAAGACGAATAAATTAACGTCGTATTTCTTTTCATTACTGGCAAAGCGATAGAGAATACTGATAAATTATCTTTTGGACTTTTAACTCTAAAGTTTCATCGACTTCTCACTTTCTTAGTTGCGTCTCAGCAAAGCGAGTACAATTGTTATCTTCAATGAAAAGTTTTTGTTTTCTTTATTAAGTAAACATTTTTGAATAATTAATTGATATTCGTGTTCTGTGAAAATAATGTTCAGTGATCAACAAAAGTAAAACATAATACTATATGGAACAGAAAAAATTTCAAGACCTATTTTCTTCGATAAGAAAAATTTTAAATACTTTTATTTTTTTAAACGATGTTACACTTCACACATTCATGGATTGGAGATGGAGCAGTTTTTCTCCTAACAATAATAATCGCAGCCTATTTTTATGTGACACGAAATTTCCAATATTGGAAAAAACGAGGAGTTTTAGAAATCCCCCCACGACCATTTTTTGGCAATTTTTCAATCAAAATGTCTCCTGGATATTTGTTTAAAAAATTTTACGAACAAAGTGAAAATTCGCCATATGTTGGAATTTATATTCTTGATAAACCTTGTCTAGTTTTGCGGGATCCTGAAATTATAAAACGAATTCTTATTAGAGACTGTAATATATTTTCCGATAAATTTATGCGCTCGAGTGAAAGAGAGAATTTCAGCAACAATTGTATATTTTTAATCAAAAATCCTCACTGGAAATATATCAAAACAAGGCTATCGAGTTTATTTACATCCAGCAAGTTAAGAAACATGTTTGAATATTTACAAGATGTGAGAAAGGATCTAGATAATTATATGGATTCTAGAGTAGAAGGTAAATATGCTTTTACTTTATTTCCTTTTTAAGTTAAATTTATTATTGACAAAAAATTTTTAATTTCAACAGGTTCTGAAAAGAGGATAAACGTGAAGGAACTTTGTGCAAAATTTACAATAGATATTGTTGGTCTCACGGTATTAGGTTTAAATTTAAATTGTCTAAAAGATTCAAAAACTGAATTTCAGAGAATTGTGAAGAGAAAGATGACTGGAGTTTCGAATTGGAAACGAGCAATGGAAGTTACTTCTATATCTTTGATGCCACAGATTACCAATCTCTTTGATTTTCGATTTTTCGAAAAAGATGGCATCGAATTTTTCAGAAAACCTTTTAAAGAATCTTTAGATGAACGAGAAAAATCTAAAATACAAAGGAACGATTTGATCGATTTGCTCATCCAACTTAGGGAGAATGCTGAAAGTAACGAAGAAAGTGAAATGAGTAAAGTTCAAAATTCCATTCCTAGATTTTTCAAAATTTAAGTTATAAATCTGTATAAACTTAAATGAATTTTTTTTGAGAAATTAAAAAATATGATTAGGGGCCGTTCAAAAACTACGTCACGCCTGAAACAGGGGAATAATAGGGGAATGAATTCTTTTAAATAAAATTAATGTATAGGTACCATATTAAACTCAACATGGAAGGCTTAAAATTTAAAGTCAAAATATATTGCATTTTCAACAAAATAGGTGAATTTTCAACCGATAAAGATTAATTTTCTACCAAAAGAAATTAATTTTTAACGAAAGTGTTAAGTTTTCAAGCTAAACTGTCCATTGTTTTAGAAAACAGTTGAATTTTAAACCCGAAAACATGAATTTTCAACCAAAAAAAGATAATTTTTCAGACAAATAGATGAATTTCCAACAAACAAATAAATTTATTTTAGACCAAACAGGTGCATGTACCAAACCAAATAATTAAATTTTCAAACAAAAAGATTGAGTTTAAATTAAAAAAGATACATTTTCAACAAAAAAAAGCTAATTTTCAATCAAATAGTTAAATATTCAACCAAGCAAAGGAATTTTCAACTAAAATGATGAACCTTCAACAAAAAAATGAATTTTCAACCCGGAAATATGAATTGTCATCCAAAAACTTTATTTATATAGTTATAGTTGACATATAGTTGAATTTTCTACAAAACAGTTGAATTTTCAACCCAAAAATTAATTTTCAACAAAATAATTGAATTTTAAACTAAAAACGATCAACTTTCAACCACAAATAGAATATTTAAATTTGCAGTAGAAAAAATTGATCTTCAACAAAAAAAGCAACAAACGTTCAAAAAAATAGTTAAATTCCTAATCAAAGAGATGGATCATTGACTAATAAAATGATTTTTTAGCAAATTAATTCAACTTTCAGCCAAAGTAATTTAACTTTTAACCAAGGAGTTGAATTTTTAATTAAGAAGATTAATTTTCTAACAAAAAAAAATACGACTTTACAAGAAAATACATAAATTTTCAACTAATTTGTTGAATTTCCAACTAAAAATAATCAATTTTCAACCAAAGATGGAAGAGTTAAATTTTCAATTTAAAAAATTAATTTTCTACTAAAAAAATACGACTTTACAAGAAAACACATAAATTTTCACCCAAATTGTTGAATTTTCAATAAAAAACGATCAGTTTTCAACCAATAATGTAATAGTTAAATTTTTAACTAAAAAATTAATTTTCAACCAAAAAAACGACTTTACAAGAAAATGCATAAATTTTCAACAAAATTGTTGAATTTCCAACTAAAAACGATCAATTTTTAACCAATAATCGAATAGTTATATTTTCAATTAAAAAAATTAATTTTCAATCAAAACAAAATCGAATTTTCAACAAAATAGTTAAATTTGCAACCAGAGGGATGGAACTTCAACTAATAAAATAAATTTTTAACAAAGTACCACAACTTTCAAACACATAATTGAATTTCCAATCAGGAAAATTAATTTTTTACCAAAAATCACGACTTTACAAAAAAACATAATACATAAATTTTCAAACAAATCGTTGAATTTTTAACTAAAAACGATCAATTTCCAACCAATGATGAAATAGTCAAATTTTTAATTTAAAAAATTAATTTTCAACCAAAAAAAAACGACTTTACAAGAAAATACGTGAATTTTCAGCCAAATGGTTGAATTTCAAACTAAAAACTATCAATTTTCAACCAATAAGGGAATAGTTACATTTTCATTCAAAAAGATAGGTCTTCAACTAATAAAATGAATTTTTAACAAAGTAGTTCAACTTTCAACCAAGTAGTTAAATTTTTAATCATGAAGATTAATTTTCTACCAAAAAAGACAACTTTACAAGAAATTATATAAATTTTTAAACAAATTATTGAATATTCAACTAAAAACGATCAATTTTCAATCAATAATGGAATAGTTAAATTTTCAATTAAATACATTAATTTTTAACAAAGAAAACGAATTTTCAAATAAATAGATCAATTTTCTACCAAGGAAATAGATCTTCAACTAAAACCAGGATTTCAACATAGTTCAATCTTCAACAAAAACCAAATTGTTGAATTTTCAACTAAAAACGATTAATTTTCAACCAATAATGGAATAGTTGGATTTTTCATTGGGTTGTATTAATTCGGTCAGCATTTAAGCGAATAAACGAGAAAAAGAGGACGTTGATTGAAAACAGGGGAAAAAGAGGAATTCTTTATAAAAGGGGTAAAGAGGGAAATAGAGAAAAGTGTGCTTTTTATGGAATACAGGTAGTTCAATTTTGAAGATTTAAAATTGAAAATTATTCAATTTTGAAATTGTAAAATTGTGATTTATCAAAGAAGACGAATTCTCAAAAAAAAAGTGAAGAGGCTAATCGCTTGGAAGTCGCTAAACTCTTTTAAGGGGACCTACAGTTTAAGGTGGAATCCGAACCACAAAAAGGGGAAAAGAGGGTAATAGAGGAAAGTGCGTGAAGTTTGTATTCAGATGCTTTACTTGTAAAATAAAATCACTGATTTTTATTTTTTCAAGCCTTTCAAAAAAATTTTATTGACATTAAAAAAAAAAATTATTATTTTTCATTTTTTCAAGCATTTCAAAAAATTGTTATTCACATTTTCATTTTACCTGTGTGATGTTACATTCTGCGTGAGCCCCTTACGTAACAAATCATCACAAAACCTGTTAACACCCCCTCCCCCCCTGTCAGTGTGACAAAGTTTTTGAACGGCCCCTTAAAAGCTATTCTCAAAAAAAAAAAATTGTTTTAGGATTCGATGAAGATAACTTATTAACTCAAGCAATGATATTTTTCCTCGCTGGATACGATTCCTCCGCCTTAACAATGTCCTCGACTTTATATGAATTGGCTAGAAATCCGGATATTCAGATAAAGCTGAGAACAGAAATTAATGATGCTATTGAAATTAATAATGGAAAAATTACATACAATATGGTATATTTGCATAATTATCAGAAACTACACTCATCTCGCATAACTTGGCCGCCCATACTTTGACCGGCTTTACGGTTGTTCACGCTTGACTGCTTCTGTCTCCCCCCTGAGCGTCCCTTGACACCCTATACTCAAGGTCTTCGCTCGAACAGTCAGTGCCGTATCAGAAGTTGTTTACATCGCGACTCTCTGGGCATAAACTTTTGTACGTGTGCCGGAATCAGGGACTATATATGCGGTCCTGAGTGTTTACTCACTCCTCGCTCTAAATCCGATTGAAATTAGACTTTGAGCGCCCTGGAAATCGAGTGTAAATCGGACTTATAGGATCCAGGCCAAACGGTGAAGCCATTTTGTCTGATTCTTTGTATAAGTAATCTAAAGAGTAAAAAAACCTGAGGTACAGGCCGCTTTTTTCGAAAAAAAAAATTTTTTATTCAACAATTAAAAGAAAAAAATGCGCTTCGATGGGATCGTTGTAGTAAAGTGTTCTACTATTCAGCGAAGCAGGGAGCAGGTAAGGCAGTTTTCGAACTCGGACTTTCCTTTGGGCGATCCTAGCGAGAAAAGGGAAAATTACCATCCGTTATGCCTCAAGTCTGCAGGTAATGAAACGCCCACTATGACCAACATACTATAGATGCATTCAGGGGCGAACACACCGTATACGAAAAGTAGGGGCCGTTACCCAAATGAGTGGGTGAATTCCCAAAAGGTTGGGTGGTTGAAGATGGTTGGGGGTGGATATTATCATAAAATTGAGATTTTAAATGAAATAAAACTGTAAACAGTATAATATCATAAGTGAATGTAAAGAAAAACGGTAAGCGATTCGCCGCCCGATTTCATGCATGCAATATTCACGCCGTATCAGTGTAACTGTACAATTTTCGGCAAACTCACTCCGAAAGTAGTACCTTGTACCATATATTTGAATATGAAATTTAATTGTGCTTCTTCTTTTCCTCATTAAAAAACTTATAGCACGTGTAATCTGCATTTCATGATATTATCCACCCCCAACCATCTCCAACCACCCAACCTTTTGGGAATTCACCCACTCATTTGAGTAGGGGCCCTTACTTTTCGTATACGGTGTGTTCGTCCCTGAATGCATCCATGTTGGTCATAGCGGGCGTTTCATTACCTGCAGACTCAAGTCATAAAGGATGGTAGTTTTCCCTTTTCTCGCTAGGGTCGCCCAAAGGAAAGCCAGAGCTCGAGAACTACCTTACCTGCTCCCTGCTTCGCTGAATAATAGAACACTTTGCTACAACGATCCCATCGAAGCGCATTTTTTTCTTTCAATTGTTACATGAGAAATAGATTTTTTTTCAAAAAAAGCGGCCTGTACCGGGGTTCTCTATACTCTTGAGATTAATAATAGATTTAATGCTTTCACGATGATTCATTATGATGAAAGGAGGTGTTTCGGGTTTCAATCGTGTGCAAA
>JAUMHM010000088.1:16858206-16879486 GCA_032362435.1 Melikaiella ostensackeni | reverse complement strand
CCCCCCCCCCCCCCCCCCCCCCCCCCCCCCCCCCCCCCCCCCCCCCCCCAACAATGTCCAAACAAGCGTTGCGTATATTCGCTATTTTGTTAATTTTGAACTTTCTTCCAATTTTCAAACGGACTTCAAAAGAGAACGGTAAAACTCATCAGGATCCAAAAAAATCGGAATATTCGAATTAGATAAAAAAACTATAGAAGTTTGAAAAAAATAGGTGTTTTTTAAAAAATACTTATACGTCTAAATTCAAATACTCGTAGCTTTGTGGAATTTTTTTTCTAATATCGAAAAAATACGTGTCGCCTAATTTCCTCCAAAAAACAATATATTTCATCGCTGAGGAATTCTGCGACTTGAAGTGTAGAACTTGCCTGATTTGAAATGGATTCGATTGATTAATTCGCAGGATTATATGAAAAAATTTTCTACAAAGTTGTAATGATGATCCATAATATTATCCCTCGTCTTCCATAATTACACGATTGACGGTAGTTTCCGTTTTAAAGTTATATAATATTTAATTGGAAGATTCTTAAGTTAATGCACAAGTTTTTAAATATTTATAGATTCAAAGCACAACCATGATTATATTAGAACAATTTAGAGATGTTTCAAAACTTTTTTCTATTTTATAATAAATTTGAAAATACAGGTTGCGTAAACTTGAAAAGTTGAGAAATTACTCTGAAAATACCTTTAAAACCATGAAATTTACGATATGCAAAATATAAAATTGTGTCGCCTTTATTTTAATTCTCTACTAAATACCTAGACATAGATTATTGAATAACTAGCAATATAACTAGCAATCATGATTCGCGCGCCATGCGTGCGATAAGTTTCTTTTAGCAGTAAAATTCTCAATATAAATCTAAAATATTTCAGAATTACCTCTAAAAACATTAACAAACTTCTGGTCATTTCCCGATTAGCAAACATTTTTCCAGGTCATTAAAATTAAAAATTTTAAACTTTCAAACCTTAAATTTAAAGTATTTGAGATTAATATTGAAGAAATTTCAATTTATCAATTTATCTAACTTTTTATAATGTAAAATTTAAATTTAGAAGCCTTTTATTTCTCAACTGCCATCTATTTTGGTGATTTATAACTGTTAACTCCAATCAAATTTTTTTCTATACAGGTTCGATAGGGCTTTTCATAACCTTTTCATTAATCATAAGCATTTTTTGAAAAAATAAACAATTGACTTTCTAAAATTCGTATCAACAATAAATTATACTTTTTCCGTACATATAGTTCTTTTACTTTTTTGCCTGAAAAGAAAGCATAGATTTTTTCCATTAATTAACTTTATGTTAAAAAAATTAACATATATTAATAAACAAGTTTTTAAATATTAAGAGTTTTAATAATTTTTGAAACAATGATAAATTTCGAATTAAAAGCCTTTAAAATTAAAAAATATATATATATTGAACGATTTTGAATTGAAAACATTCCAAATCAAACAATTTTAGATTAGGTAAAATTTTGAAAAAAGGAGAATATTTCGAATGGAATGGAAAGGAATTGAAATTGTATCATTTCCTGTTCAAAGCGTTCAAAATTGATCAGTTTTATTTTGAATTGAAGAATCTCGAAATTGAATGATTTCACATCAAAATTTCGAAAATAGGACAACTTCAAAACGTTCAAATTTGAATAATTTCAAATTATAATTTTTTAAATTGGATCATTTTAAATTCGAAGGAATTGAAATTTTATTAATTGTAATTAAAAGATTTCAAAACTGAAAACTTTTGAATTTAAATAAATTTCAATTCGAAGCGATTAAACTTTTAAAATTTCAAATTGAAAACTAAATTAAATGTTTGAATATGAAGGCTTCTAAAATTCTAGAATTTGACATTGTTGTTACATTAAAGAATTATAATATAACATTAAAATTGATTAGAATAATTTTTTAAAGATCAAAACATAAATTCACCGTCATTTTCACCTTTCAAAATGGAAATTTTTTTTATTATAAACCTTTAAAATTTAAATTTTCTAAAAAACAATTCAAAATGAAGTAATTTAAAATGGGAAACGCTAAAAATGAGAAAAATTCTAAAACGGATCCTTGAAAATTAAACGAAACCCAACTTTTTTTCAACTGAAAAAATGTTTGATTACCAAGAATTATGATATTAAAACTTTTTTATACTCAACCCGTTTAAAATTTCAATTGTTTTAAGTAAATTTAAATCGTTTTAAAATTTACAATTTTAAAATTGTCAATTATAATTTTCAAAATTCAACTATTTAATTTTAAATTACAAAATTCAAACTTATAAAAGGGAAAAATTGAAAATTCAGCGTTCAACATGAAAATTCAGAACTATAAAATTGTAACCATTCAAAATTCAATAACTTATTCAATTACTGAGGTATCAATTTTAGATAGTTTAATTTGTATCTATTTTAATTTTAAACAAGACAGTGTTGAGCGTTTTAATTCCAAATTATTTAATTTTCTACACTTCATTTAGAATTATCATTAATTCTTCAAATCTTCCAGTCCAATATTTTCCAATTTTAAACGATTAATTTTTTTAAATATTCAACTAAAAATCGGACAATTTTAGGATATTACATTAAAAATTAAATATTAAAAAAAGAATACGAAAGAAGACCGCTACGATTCTAATTTTTGAAATTGCAGAATTTTAAACCTTTTAATTCGAAATTGTATTTTATAAGTTGAGTTTAAAATGATAAATATTTTGGAAAACTTTCAAATAGAAAATAATTCAATTTTTAATGCCTAGTTCTAAAATCCTCTCACTTTTAAAGCTTGAATTTAACAAATTATTTCCTGAATTTTTCATTGTTTGGAATTTATTCTGGAGGTATTTAATTCGAAATTTTTTAATTGTAAATCCTTTAAACTGAAAATTGTGCAACTATTAAGTCTTTCCATTTGATATTCTACGATTTCAAAGAATTTAAAAACCCAGATAATTTTATAAGTTTAAAATTGAAACCATGCAATTTAGAATATTCAAGCCTAAAATTATTGAATTAAAAACTGACTAAAATTGAAACCAAGCAATTTAGAATATTTAAATCTAAAATTATTAGCTAACTATCAAGGCTTTCAATATGAAATTTTGCAATTTTGAAAGATTTAATAGTGAAATTGTTCTGACATTTCAAATATTTGAACTTGAAACTATTATCGATTCGGAAGGATTTCAATTTAAAATTGTTGAATCATTAAGGCTATCAATTACAAATTATTGTGCAATATTAGCAGTCTAATTCTCAACATAAATCTAACATATCTGAGGGTGGCCTCTAAAAACCTACTAAACGCTTATTTTTACGAATGAATAATAAAATGTTGATTTTTAACCTGAAGGTATTTAAAGGAAGAAACATAAACTTTCCTTTCGGTAAGAAAAAGAAAGTCAAATTAATTTTTGAACTCCATTTTTGACCCACCCCCTCGGTAAATATTTATCCCAACGATAAATTTTTTTCTTCATAAAACTGTCATCCTATATTATTTATTTCAAAATTAGACACTTTTTCAAAACAAAACATTAAAAACTGTGCAATTTTAAAGTAGTAGCCTACAACATTGTGAATTTGAAATTGGAAACCTCTAAAAATTAAAAAATTTCAAACCAAATATTTTTGAATTTAACCTTTTGAAGCAAACAAAATTAGTTTCAATGCCTCAAAAGTAAAACTGTTTAGAATCGCGCATTCGAAACAATAACTTTAAATTGAAATCATAAAAATTTCAAAGATGATACAAATTATTATCGCATGTATTTATTATATTATGTAGTATCAAGTGACATTCAAAGTGATTGGATAGATTTTTTCAATAAAAAATGTGATTTCTGTCCAAAAAAAGATCACTGTCATTTTCACCGTTCAAAATTAAAGAATTTTAAATATTGTGAACCTTTAAAGTTTAATTTTTCTCAAAGCGTTGAAAATGATATGCTTTTTAATCGGAAACTTTCAAAATTAACGAATTCCAACTTGAAACATTAAAAATTAAACAATTCCAAACTTCGTTTAAAAAATTGAAGAATTCCTTAAATTAGGATCTTAAAACTTAGTTGTTAAAAACTATTAATTTTCAAATTATGCATCACGATTTTTAAAATTCAATCATTCTAATCTAGAGAGCAAAATTAATAACTTGAAAATCAGCGATAAAGCATTTCCATGCAAAGGGAACAACTTCATGTTGCTTCAAGTACGAAGACAATAATAATTTTATACGATGTCACATTCAGTTTTGATTTGATGATGTTGAGAGTGACATCCTTATAAATTATCAAGTTTCTACAAGTAAAATTAAAAAAAAAAACAAAAAAAAATCTCTAAAAATCATAAGATCCACAAACCCACCGGAAAAATCCAACCCAAACTAAAATGTCTTGCAGAGCAACGGCCGGATCAAACCAAGAATCTTCAAATCCGTTTTATCAAAAACCATACCCACCTTGTCCTCCGTGAGCACCGTGTCTTCCTTGTCCTTGTCGCTCGGCACAAGTTACTTTTCAATTTCCTTTTTATTTATAGTATCTATTTTTGTCCCAATAATTCTGAAAAATAAAAGTAAATTAGTCCATTGAAGAACTATTTAATCATAAATTCTTTTTCCAGGTGCATAGTTACCTTACCTCCAAGACCGGAAACTCCACCTGCACGATATATTCCCCACAGACCTTGTTGCCGTCCAGGTTGTTTTCACAAACCGCGCCCTCTTTGCTGCAAATATATTTACTCGAGTCTACCCTGCAAAGCTGATTGCTTCGAAGTTTGATAACTTTCAAGACATCTAGAAAAACTGTTTCCGAGGCTCTAATCTTCAATAATTATCTGTGATATTTATAATAAATGAATCTTAAGTCAAACGTTTAGAAAAAGTATCATTTTTATTTAACTTAAATACTGAATAAAAATAAATTAATTATGGAATTGCACGAATCAGTTTCCGACTTCAAAGTAGGTCAAGATGATAAGAGAAAATACATCTGAATTTTTATAAATTTAAATTTACCATCTCAAGATGGCAAAAATTTGTACAAATTAGATCCTTTTTTGAGAAGAAACCCTTTTTCGTTCAGTTGATCGATAAATGATGTCATATCGTCTATTCCGATACCGCCATCTTCTGCTATTTCTTCTAATTCACTCTTTGTAAAGAGTTGTTTTTCGGACATTCGTTCTCTTTTAAGAAGATTTATAAACGCCACAATCTGTCGAAGTAGAAAAATGATTTAATTTTTTTTTTAATGCAATAATTCAACAATCACAAAGTATTGAACATCTGAATTGGCCACGATTTTGTTTTCTTTTCAAACTAAAAAAATACAAAAAATTCATGGTCATTTCCCGCATCATAAAAATATTTACCTTATTTTTCGTCGGTTTGCCGCTAATGGATTTAATATTAACATTATTGAATGGCGTCTTATCATCAGGAACTTCGTTTATCGTTTCCTTCATAATTTCCACAACTTCCAGAGCATCGAGTTCCGTCGCCACTTCACGCAATTCGACTTTCGCTCTCGCCTTTCAAAAGAAATTAAACTCATAAAATATCTCCTGACAATTTTAAAACAACCTTCTTACAATCATTTACCTCAGTCAATCTGATTAAAGCTTCTAGTTGCCGATGAAAAATCGGAATATTCCCGCCATTCGTCTGCTTTTTTCGAAGTTCCAGATAAAAATTTTGCAAAACTTTAGTTGCTGCTTCCGATAACATTGGTCTTACATACTGCCGAGCGTAAGCGATATATTTCCGAAAAACGGAATGAGGTATCACTTTTGGATTATCTTTCATGTAATCAGCTAACGTCTCCCTAAAATTAAAATTTCGTCAAATTGAGAACACGAAGAAAACGACGAGACACAGAAATAATAAAGCAATCGAAAAATTTGTTACTTTAGAGTGTCGAAAGTTTTGGTCGTTTTTCTACTCGAGTTAATCGAAGTGTTTCGACTGTCATTCCGATTTCCTGCGTTTCTATGGATTGCCATTACGTGTTGCATTATCCGAGCATCTCGATCCTATTTTTAAAAATTAAATAATAAATATTGTATGCACCTGACATCAAATGATTAATGTAGAATATCATGAAGGTAATCTACCTTGTTGGGGTCATCGACAAGAAGAAAAACGAGATCAAATCGTGATAGAAGTGGCTGGCTGAGATTTAAATTATCCCGAATTGACTTACACTTATTGTACTGTCCTCCTATCGGATTTGCAGCTGCAAGGATTGAAGTTCTAGCTGAAAGAGACCAAATTACGCCAGATTTCGCTACACTCACGCACTGTTGCTCCATCGCTTCTAATAAAGCCTGTTTCATATGAAAATCAACATTAGTTTATGAGAATTTTTACTATTTATATTTTTAATTAATAATATTAGTTCTAACCTGATGCTGATTCGTCATTTTGTCAAACTCATCAATAACGCAAACTCCTCTGTCCGCCAGAACCAAAGCTCCAGGTTCCAGGATGTAATCGTTAGTTCCCGGTTCCTTTATTAATGTGACTGTTAACCCCGCTGAAGTACTCGAATTTCCGCAAATATAAACACCTTAAAAATATAATCATCTAAATGACCTGATTCTGAATTCAAATTTTTTCAATGACATATATTAATAAGAAAAATGTTTCAAACCTCTGGGAGCAAGTCGGGAACAAGCGAGTAACATTTGCGATTTGCCGAGCCCAGGATCGCCCACAATTAAGACGTGAATATCTTCTCGTGCCTCAGAACTCACTGCATTGCCGCCAAATAAGCTTAGCAATAATCCTGCTTTAATCAACTCCAGTCCAAAAATATTAGGGCATAATGAATGCACTAGAAGAGCAAAAACATTTGGATTGCCGTGTATTTCCTACAATTAGAAGAAAAAAATACAAAATTATTTATATCTAAATGTAAAAAATATATATCGTTAAACTTATGTGTTTAATTTAAATAATTACGTTAACAGCCACGTAATCGGTGTAGCTTAAGTCGATCATCATCATCCCTTTAGTCCTAGAGTTCGTTTTGTTGCTCGTTATCGAAACAGCCTCTATGTGCAACTGAAATCTAGGATCTGCTTCTTTCTTGGATTTCCCTGAATCAGATTCTGGACCCTAGAAATGATTAATTTTATTAATTTTATTTGTTAGTTCTAATTTCAAATTACTAAGAATTTTAGAAAATAAAACGGACCTACTTTAATAATTCCCGTTACTACCACATCTGCACCAGGCATACACGTATCCACCAAATCATCAATCAGTTCTACGTCAATCACTCGAAGAGTTCCACCTTGATCCTCCTGAAAAATAGATTGCAAAACTCAATTTTAAATAGTTCCACAAAAAGCAACTGATATCAACTCAGCAATTTTTACAAGTTTACTCAATCTTTAGTCCTCAAATTCTATACAAACTTACTTGATTATCACCCAAATGTTGCTGCAATCTGACAGTTTGAGAAGAAACGGTGTTTACATATGGAGATTCCAACACCGGTTCGAATTTCATTGCTCCGCACGAACCGCATTTTTTAGGCACTGTGTAATTTCCACCTGGCTGTTTAAGCACAGTTTTTAACTTGCATTTTATGCAAGAAAATACATGCCACTGCGCCAATTGTGTGGATCTGCCAACTCTCATCACACAACCTCTTGTGGTAATCAATTGTCCTAAATTCAACAAACTCGTTTTAAAAAATTATACGAAAATAGAGAAATTTAAGTATTCAAGATCATGAAAAATAGATACCATAGTAATTCATTCGGAGATCTTTCAACGGAACGACGGGTAAAAAATTGAGTACTCGAACTCTAATCATAGGCACATCCTTATCACTTTTGTTAACTCTTAACGTACTTACGACTGTCTAAAAAATAATTTCGGAATAATTATATTATTTTGAAAAAATGAGTTAAAAAATAAGATTGACAATTAGTCTTTTTTGGAAAATTACCTGATGAACAGCCAAACCGACGCAACTGAGAGTATGAGATGGATTATTTTTTAAATCCTCATTGAAATCTGTCCAATCGTTGAAGAAAATTGGACTTTCGTGAACTTTTTTTAGATCGAGATTAAAAGGTCCTCCAACAGTTAAGTGAGCCTGTGATATCAATTCCTGATTCTCCTGCAAGAATCTCTCCATGATCTGAGTTTTTTTAACGATCTCGGAATTCTTTTGGTATTCTGCAATTTTGAATTCGAATTAATTATTTTTATCATTTCTTTAATGAGTTTGTATTTGACTCAATAAAATATTTTCAAAATTCTATACGCTTTTAAGTTTTCACCTTCATCATGAAAATAGAAATCCCAGCCAACGTAGGGATTGTCTCGTTGTCGCTTTTTCTTAATTTGTTTTGGTTCCTGATCATCATCGTTCGAATTTTTTGCTTGGGATCCACCACTATTCTGTATTTCTTGCAGATCTAAAGCTTCATTTTCTTCTGAAATAAACAAAAAAATAGAATTTTCGATTGTAATAAACACTACATTTTTTAGAATTTCAATAAGATTGTAGAGAAACTTCTTTAAATTCTTTTCATTGTATCCTAAAATTCATGCAAATCAAGTTTTCAGGCTTCGAAGTGCTCTATGTAACTAAAAAAGTATCAAAAAAGTATTTTTCTAAAGAAAAAAAGTACCTTCAAAACATTTTTAAAAATGATTTAAAAAGTAGCATTTTTGAATCAGTCAAAAATTAATTTAAAAAAAAGTAGTGTAAGAAATACTTTACACTAAAAAAAGAACTCATTTAAAAGGAAATTTTTTAAATACTTTTCTGTATGTAAATAACTGCTCCGAAGACTGCACTTAACAACGCGATGATCAGAGTTGGGGTTTTTTCTTAAATCTTATAAATTCCCTACTGAGAGTCCATTGGATGACTAATAATTTTCCAAAATTATTTGCCAATGGCGATCCGTTTTCGAAAAAATTGAACTTTCTTCAACAAACGAAAAATTATGGATTGAAATCTTTATTTATCAAATTTTCATGTAAAATTATGTAAATATAACACTTTTCTACCAAAAAAGACTGAATTTGCAAACCACAAAGACGAATTTTAAACCAAGAAAGATTTTTTATTCAAGAAAGAATAAAAAATGTCAACCGCATTGTTGAATTTTCAAGCCAAAAAGACTAATTTTCTACAAAAAAGTTTAATTTTTGACACGAAAATATGAATTTACAACCAAAAAGAATGACTTTTTAACAAATAGTTGAATTTTCAACCAAATAATTAAACTTGTAACCGAAAAAGATGAATTCTCAACCAAAAAGTTGCATTTTTAACCAAAAAGATGAATTTGAAACTAAAAAAGACAAATTATTAACCACAAAAAAATGAATTTTTAACAAAGTAGTTCAACTTTCAACCAAGTAGTTGAATTTTCAACCAAAAAAGATTTTTCAGTCAAGAAAGGAAAACAATTTCAACCAAATTGTTAAAGTTTCAACCGAAATAGATGAATTTTCTACAAAGCAGTTGAACTTACAACCCGAAAATATGAATTTTCACCAAAAAAGTTTATTTCCAACGAAATAGTTCAATTTTCAACCAAACAATTGAATTTTTAATCAACAAAGATGATTAGAAGAAATTTATACCAAAAGAGAGGAAGTTTCAAACCAGAAAGACGAAATTTTACAAAAGAGTTGAATTTGCAATCAAGAAAGATTTTTCAGTCATGAAAGAAAAACAATTTCAAGCCAAAAAGACGAATTTTCTACAAAACAAATGAATCTTCAACCAGTAAATATATATTTAAAAAAAAATTTATTTCCAACCAAATAGTTTAATTTTCCACCAAAGTAGTTCAATTTAATACCAAAGTAGTTCAATTTTATACCAAAATAGTTGAATTTTCTACCTAATAAGACGAATTTTCAACAAAACAGTTGAACTTTCCACCAAAAAATCGATTTTTCAAACAAAACCATTTACGAAAAATCTAATTTTTTCAAAAATTTCATTTTAAGGATTGAGATGTTTATTTATCAAATCCTCATGTAAAATGATGAAAATATAACATTTTAAACACTTTTTTCAAATAAAAAATTCGCATTTTTCTTGAATTTTCAACTGTTGAACTTTCAAATGTTAAAAATCGAAGAAAATTTAAAATTGAATTTTCAACTTTCTTCAATTTCCAACAGTTCAATTTCGTATTAAAAACACGTGTTAAAATGTTATGTTTACATAATTTTACATGAGAATTTAATAAATGAACATTTCAATCCATACAACAAATTTTTGAATCAACCGATTTTTTCGATAACGGGTAGCCATTGGCAAATAATGTATTGGCAAATTTATAGCCATCCAATGAAATCTTAGTAGGGAATTTATGAGTTTAAACAAAAATCCAAACTCCGATCATCTTATAAAGAATGAGAATGATATAGAATTTTCGTCTAAAGTTTCTATTCCAAAAATTTGTGTTAAACGTAGGAACGCTGACAAAATAGAAAAATTTAATTAGCTAATAAATAATATCTTCAACGAATACAGTTTTTTTCTTAACTTTATGTGCTCGAAGATGTGATAAAATTTTGTAGAAAACCCATCGACTGTTCTATTTTGATTTCTTTCTTTCTTTTTTTTAAGTAGAGTAGTTTCCTTAGGCATACCTTTCTTTTGTTTATTTTTTTAAATTGAAATTTATTAGTGCAAAAAATTTTTTATATCTATTTACTGAAAAAAGTAACGAAAAAGTAGCTTTACCTTTAAAAAATAACCTTTCCTAAGAAAGTATCAAAAAAGTACTTCGAAGTCTGAGTTTGCTATAGTGCTATTTTGCTATTCAAATAGCAATTTTATCGATGCTTTTTATTTATTTCTATACATTTTCTTCTGAGTGCAATATCAAATAAAATAAAATAAATATTGTGAAGAATGCACAGCATCGCTCAATACTGTGTTCAAATACTCAAAATATAGCATAATCTTTAAAATGGTTTATAACATCGATGAAATGCCCATATTGTTAAATATAACAAAATTTGAAAGAGAATCTAAGTGTTATTTTTGAAAAATAGTTCAATATGTAATTGTCTTTTTTTTAAATACATAAGTCATTTGGAATTTTGTGTTTTTTTTCGCTTCAGATAACAATTGTAATTTTAATTCAAACTTTATCATAGACGGCGTACGTATTTTGTTCCTAAAAAGATTTTCTACACGAATAGAATTGTAGAGAATCTTTTGAGAAACAAAATAAGCCGTCGTTGATAAAGACTGAATCAAAATTACAATTTTTATTCAAAGCGAAATGAAAAACACAAATGTCAAAATAAAAATAAAAAATTAAATTTTGAGGTTATGTGTAACCCTGGAACATCATTAAAAAAGCATTAAAATTGACAAAATTATCGAAAATATAACAAACAATATTTTTAAAATTCATGAAGTTTTAGCAACATACCATTGTTAGAAACATTCTTCCTTTTTTTCCTAGAATTTTCTTCCTGTTCCGAACTGTTTTCATCACCAGTAGCCTTTTTCTTTCTCTTCACGTACTTCCACTTATTATTGTACCGATTTTGACCTCCACTACTCATAAGGAAACTAAATAAATTCAAAAACTCACTGTAATAGATCCGCAATGTTTTAAAAACGTTAAATGAAACGCATTTTCCCTCACTAATTTAATGAAAAAATTTTCCCAAATTTTCGTGCCAACACAACTAAAACCAAAGACTAAACTGACTTCGACATGTATCATGTATCAACAGGTTTTGCTCTTTGCTACTGATTGAGTTTACATGTGCCTTGACAGATAGCGCCACACTCCATTTTTTTATAATCTTTACCTGTCCACGCGTCTTCCGGGTCTTCCGGCATTTCGCATGTTTTGTATTTTTCGACAAAAGAGTATATACATAAACTCATTATATCTAGGTTAGCCTAATAAAGTGCAAAAAGTAGTTTTTTATATTAAAACTTGCGGGAAATAACAGTGTTTAAAAGTACGTACTGAAACAATCAAATTTGATTTCATTTTCGTTCATTGTTCCTTTCCACACAATCGATAGCCATGAAGCTGAATTCTTTTTTATTGATGTATTTTTTTCCTTTGTGTTGCAGGTTTTTTTTTGTGAAAAGTGGTGACGGAAATGTTGAGAAGATTTTAAATGTATTGTTTACCGATGCCGGGATGTCGAAGCAACTCGTCGAAGGCTTACTTCTCGTTCTGGAACTTCCGAAAAGGTAAGTCGGTTCTTTTATTTTCTCTCATCTCATGTTTTGCTTTTCCTAGACGACGGTTTATGAATTCCGATGAAATTTTCTTGTGAGATCCGCACGTGAAGCACACGTGTCTCCTTGTTTGGGCACATGTGCTCGTGGAATATTAATAACCTTTAATGCTAATTACATCGACGATCATTAAGAGCGACGAGACTGGAAAAAAACTATTAGAAAAACGTTTGCCCATCCTTTATGTATAATGCGAAATCAATAACAGGAGTTGATGGCTCATGGCCATTCCAAAATTGTTTTAAATGGTTCTTTCAGTTGACTCTAAAAACGTGGTATATTTTAATCAATCCCTGCCAGAAAAGGATACCAAAAAATAATAAAAAGTGAGCGAGAAATATCCAGCAACATTTTTTTACCAGAAACTAGTGAAAATATGAAACTTCTAAAATAAGAAATAATTAACTACAGTTAATAATTATAGTTTTTCTAATGACAAATCTTTTTTTAACTCTCCCAAATTAAAAATTCATCCATTTTTAGTAGTTACAGTTTTGAGGCTATTAAACTAAAATGCTTAAGTTTTGAACACTTCATTTAAAATTATGAATTCTAAGATTCACATTTATAGATTACAATATTTTTAATTGTTTTGCCTGGAAGATTAAAACATAGGAAATTAGATTCCATATTTTGTAATCTTTAATATGAATGGACAATAGGGTAGGCCAAAAATACAAAACTTTCGAAAATCGAAAATGGCTAGTGTTAAAAAGGTGCTATGTGTTATTACAAATAAAAATCTTTAATGACTTGTTGCAATAAAAAATGGTGCTACGGTGTCGCAATGAGGTCAAAAATATTCAATTTTGAGAATTTAAAACAATTTTCCTATGTGTTCCAAAATTATGGTATTTATCTACGTTTTTGGTATTAATGGCCAATCGAAAATGTAAATTAAAGAAATATATAGCGTTTGTTCAAATGATGATTTTTTGAAAATAAGCAAAAATGACATATTTTGAGATTCAGTTAATTTTTATTAATTTTTTTTTTTTTTTAGCTTTATGTATGACATGTCTTTAGTAGCGCTAGACAAGTTTCTAAGGCATAATTTCCTTAGATCTTGAAAAAAAGTTCTTAGGATTTGTTAAAAATCTGTAAATTTAGTGATTTATGACTTTTTTGACAGCCGTGAAGTTGAAGAAGAAATTTTTTTTGAGGTCTTGAAAATATTAGTGACGGGAAATAACTAGTTCATTTGAACTAGTTACTGTAAGTAGTTATTTTCTTTGGTAATGATAGTGGTAACAAAGTTACTTTTGTAAATAAGTAACGAATTGGTTACTATTTACATGTTACTATAAAAATCGCTATTTTTTCGTTTACTTTCGAAATGTAGTTCGTAAATATTTTTACGACAATCAATAAATTTGATCGCTTTTGTAACTATTTTTTCATTTTCATTATTCATGTTGTGGCGGCAGATAGCCATAGAGATTTTATAGCCCAATATATGAAAAATGCAATTTTTCTCCCAGCCTGGAATTAAAATTTTTCGAAAATCTGTAGAAACACTTTTAGAAAGAAAAAAAAGTCAATTTCAGAGTTGAATATTCATTTTTTTTTGTTAAAAATTAATTTTTGTTAATTGAAAATTTATGTATTCCATTTTTGATTCCAAATTGATTTTTTTGGTTCGGAATTCAACAATTTTGTTAAAAAGTCATCCTTTTTGGTTGGAAATTCAACTGTGTTGTTGAAGATTTATCTTTTTGGGTTGAATATTAACTTTTTTTTGGAAATTCAACTGTTTTGTAGAAAATTCGTCTTCTTGGTTTGAAAATGCAACTGTTTAGTTGAAGGTTGAACTACTGTGTTAAAAATTCCTTTTTTTTTTGTTGCAGATTCATCAGTTTAATTAAAAATTCATCTCTTTGGTTCAAAATTCAACTATTATTAGTTGAGAATTTATCTTTTTTGTTTAAAGTTTAATTATTTGTTTGACAATTTAATTACTTTGTTCAAAATTTAACTGTTTTGTTGAAAATTCATCTTTTTGGGTTAAAAATGAACCTATCTTGGTAGAAAATTCAATTATTTGGTCGGAAATGAACTTTTTTTCTATTGAAAATTTATATTTGCGAGTTAAAAATATAATTATTTTGTGAAAAATTCGCCTTTTTGGCTTGAAATTTAAACAGTCTGGTCGATTTTTTTTCTCTCTACTGAAAATTCAAGTCTTTTGTTGAAAATTTGTTTTTTTTTTTTGTTAAATTCAACAGTTTTTTATTTAAAATGTAAACTTTTCTGGTTGAAATATCAACTATTACATTTGTCGTTAAGAATTCATCTTTTTTCGTCGAAAATTAATCTTCTTGTTTGAAAATTCATCTTAATAATAATCTTAATAAGCAGGGCTGCCACGCAGTAAAATAGAATTTAATCAAATCAAACGTATTCTACAGTTCTACAGTCTTTAAACTTTTATTTAACATGTGCAAAACTAATTTTATTGTGAAATGATGAACGAAAACTGTGTTTTGACAACAACTAAAACGTAACTATTTTTCATTGCTTTCATAGCCTTACTAAAATGGTTGTGTTTAGTTTTTTAAATTTAAACTTACCACGTAAGGTTCATTCTGGGTCAGGCTTTTCATAGTTGTAGCCCCTTTTTCTACTTTTGATGCTGAAATATGAAAATTTTCGTTTTTCGAAGTGCCAAATTTTGCGTAGATCCTGAGTCTTTTTCTACCGAAATATCAATTTTCAAAATAGCTCAAAGATTGTTATTTTGAGGCTTGGTTAAACGAGGTAATGACTAAGTTGAAGTTGGTTGAATATATAAACATTTAATTTTCAGATGGATAAAATGAGAACTTGATTTACATATACTGTAAATACTAAATCCTAAATTTTTTCATTCTCCCTACGAGTTGTTCACCCGCAAAAATGAAGAAAATCTCCAGTGTCGAAATTCAAAACGAAAAATTTTGAATTTTAACATGAAAAGTTGAAAAAAAAATACAAATATGAAAATACTCACCAAAACTGAAGCTTACGAGATAAGTTTTAATTTTAAGAAACTAAACATAACGTTTTTAATAAGGCTATAAAAGTGCTGAAAATTGTTATATTTTAGTTGTTGTTAAAGTACAATTTTCGTTCATTATTTCACAATAAAGTTACTTTTGCAGTTTAAAGTATGTTGAATGCATCTTATTTGATTCAATTTTATTAAACGTTGTAGAATTTGGATCTTTCTCTATTGTAGAATGCACACAAATGTGACATTTTTCTGTGCCTTTGCATTTTGTAAATTGAATTTCTAAATAAAAGTGAAGTAATTTATTAAGTTTGTGTGATAAATAAGTTCAAAAAACATTGAGTATTAATTATTAAGCATACAAATTTTTAAAAATTAGTCCGCAACCGACTTCGGCGATATAAAATGGAATAATCGTTATTTAGCTTGTAATAAAATTAATTATACAATTTGTCTGAACATTACTGGCAAAATTAATTATAACAATCGTAACCATGGTATTCAAGCCCGAATTGAACAATAGAATTTCATCTAATTTTTTGTGTGCACAGTAGTCACTTTTAGGCACTTTTTGTGTTCAAAATTAGTCACTTTTTGTCACTTTTTAGCTTAAATTAGTCAATTTTTGCACTTTTTTCAAGTTGATTAGTCTGTGACAGTATTTATTCGCCACACAGATCGTATCTCTCAAAAGAATGATTATATCACAATGAAGATTCTTGTCGGATTTTAAGTAGTGATGTCTGCAAATTAAATTTTATGATCTTTCATATTTGATTAAGCATTATGAAATTAGTGGGATGGGTCAGAAATCTTAACTTTTATGTCTCATCGTTCAGATCAAAGACATTTGATTAATCTGATTAAATATGTATTTATTAGACGATAATTCAGGGCCGGCCTAACCAATAGGCTAATGTAGGCTATAGCCTTGGGGCGCGCAGTGGGGCAAAACGTCAAAATTTGTTTCAAAAGAGCCTAGAGCCCAGAATTTTTGATCGATTTCCATCTTTTTTCTTTGGAAATACTCTTAACTAAATTTTAAAGACAATTATGAGAACCGATTTTGCAATGTTTTCTTTATTGCACTCCTGTGTTAACCAGCAAAGTTAAAAAAATTGTAACTTTTACAACTTTATTTTTTATCTTTCAGTTAACAATCGAAATAAGCTTGGCATCAATCAAAATCAGTACAGTGGCATCTGAAATAAAAACCTAATTCATGAACGAATTTTCAACAAAATTCATGAATTTTCAAGGAAAAAAGATAAATATTTGACCAAAAATGAATAGTTCAACTTTCAAACAAGTAGTTGAATTTGCAACCAAAAAAATGAATCTTCAACCAAGAAAAGTAATTTTTTACTGCAAAACAAAAGGAATTTTCAACAAAATATTAAAAATTTCAACCAAAAAGATGAATCTTCAATTTATATGATGAATGTTTAACAAAAGAATTTAATTTTTAAGAAGTAGTTGTTTTTTTAAGGAATTTTCAACAAGGATGATTAATTTTCTACCAAAAAAAGCGAATTTTCAACAAAGTATTTAAATTTTCAATCTGTTTTGATTGAGGATTCAACTATTTTGTTAATAAATCCTTTTTTTTTTTTTTGATAAATTCAACTGTTTTCGTTTCGAATTCATTTTTTTTTTTGGTAGGAAATTCAACTACTTGGTGAAAAGTTGCACTGATTTTTCAGAAATTATATTTTGTTTGTTCAAAGATTCATCATTTTAGTTGAAAATTCATCTCTTCGATTGAAAATCGAACTATTTGTTGAAAAGTAGTTTTTATTTGTTGAAAATTAATTTTTTTAGCTCAAAATTTAACTATTCCATTTTTGGTTGAATATTTATCTTTTTTGGTTGAAGAATCTACTATTTCGTTGTAAGTCATTTTGTTTTATAAATTATTCAGTTTTGGTTGAGTATTCATCTATTTTGTTGAAAATTCGTCTTTTTTGGATGAATTGTACTGTTTTTGATTTAAAATTGAACTCTTTTGTGGTCGAAATATCAACTATTTTGGTAGAGAAATAAAGTATCTTGTTGAAAATTAACTCTTTTGTAGCAAATTCGTCTTCATGTCTTGTTGGAATTTCTTTTCTTTCTTAACTCAAAAATCACTTTTGGTTGAAAATTAAATTACAAATATTGGTAGAAATTTCATCTTTTTTTGGTTAAAAATGGAACTGTTTGGTTGAAAATTAATCCATTTTGATTAAGGATTCAACTCTGTTGTTGAAAATTCATCTTTCTAGATTGAAAATTGAACTATCTTGGTAGAGAATACAACTATTTGATCAAAAATTAACATTTTTGTCGGAAATTCGTCTTTTTGGCATGAAAATTCCACAATTTCCAGAAATTTCATCTGTTTTGGTTAAAATTCATTTTTTTGGTTAAGAGTTGACCTGTTTGTTGAAAATTCGTATTTTTTTATTGATATAATTTGTTTATAAAATTAAAATATGTTGATTGGTTACAATATTTTTTATTGTGCACCACTAACGGTGGGATACAAAGTGGATTTGCTCAAAAAAATATTTTGAATCGTAGAATCACCTACTTTAGAATTTGTTTATACAATTTGTTTATAAAAATTAATTCAAATATTTCATGAACTAATTTTATATCTTAGATGTCAATGTACTGATTTTTATTGATTTTGAGTTTATTTAGAATGTATGCGGAAAGATAAAAAATAAAGTTGTTAAAATGACAATTTTTTTCACTTTATTTGTTAACACAGAAGTGCAATCACGAAATTGAAAAATTGGATTCGAAGTCGAACTGGGTGAAACTAGTGATATTTATCATTAAGAAAAAAAAGTTGTCCCTATTCGTTAATATAATTTATTCAGAGTCGAATACCTTCTTCTGCACAAATAAATAACCTTGCAAGTATCAGTAGTTCTCATAACGAGAATCAGTTGCAAAAGCATTTTGTGGACGAATTGATGATTTTACGAAGGACGACTTGTTTTCTCGCGGAATTTTTCAGCATCTCGCATAAAATTATAATCAAAAGAATTTGCTTTTGATAATTTATTCGGAAAATCTAAATCCCCAACTGAAGGATTATTTTAATAAATCTTAAAAATAAATAGTAATGTGAATGGAATGATTCTGAATTGTATCAACCATTAGTTTCCATGTTTTCGAATAGCATTTGCATTTTTAAAAAGATAGTGCGAATCTCAATTTTTCAAGTTGCTTGAAAAATTAAGATTCAAACTAATTTTTTATTCAGGTCATGCCCTTCATTTTAATTATTATTTCCAGTCATATCATGGTTTATGTATAACTGTTCGAACTTATCTTTTCAAGAACTGAGAGTCACTGCCTTTGATGTACCGCGAGCTTCGTTAAGTTTTTATTAACAGTATAAATAAAATCATGAAAAAATGAATTGAAAATATTTCCAAGGCATTTTGAAGACATAATTTCAAGCGTTATATTTACACATGCACTCGCCATTGCTAATTATTCTGCGCTTTACGATTATCTTTATAGCTTGTACAAATTAAAAATTACACCTTCAAAGGATTTTTTCCTGAAAGCTGTTATTATATTTTATACATTATCACTTATTCAGTATTTATTAACTATAATTTGTTTAAGCAAGTAGTTAATTAAGTTATAGAAACAGTACTTTAATATGAGAGTTTATTTCTCTTATTTATTCAAATTTGCGCTTCAAAGAGAAGCCGAGTCAAGCTTAATTAGGTTCGAATAATTAAAAATGAATTATTGAAACAATTGTAGAAATGTTTACGTCAAAGTTAATCGAATACTTAAAATTGGAAGCCATTGACTTTGCAATATTTCAACTTTATTGACCGACCTTTAAATATTATCGAACTGATTCTGCATTCTGACCTCATGTTTTACATGAAAAGATAAGGTTTTACGTTTCTGATAATTTTTTAAGAATCATTAAGTTAGAAGATAAATCTTTTTTTTGTGTCTTTAACATTCATAACAGCTTTGAGACATTTTTTTATAAATTTTATCATCAAATTATTGTAAAGCTTTCTAATTTCAAGTAGTGCAGGGATCACAATCTGCCCCCTTTCTTACCTAATCCCCTTTTTTTCCCCTTTCACCCCTTGAATTTAAAAAATCCCCTAAAACACCTAAAATTCAGAATTTTGACCCAATTTCCCCCTTTATTTTACAAAGTTTCGATTCATTTTTCAAGAATCGTAATCAGAAATTCAAAAATCATTTTTCAACTGTATCAATAACAGGCTTCACAGGACAAAATGCTTTAAAAACGGGGGAAATAATGAGATATTTCACGAAAATAGGAGAATAAATTCTTTTAAACTAAATTAATGTGGGTACTATATAAAATTAAATTTGAAACGATTTAAATTCCTAATATTCCAAGTGAAAATATTCAATTTTCAACAAAATAGATGAATTTTTAACCAAATAGTAGAATTTTCAACCCAAAAAGATAAATTTTCAACCAAAAAGATGACTTACTAAAATTTTGAAATTTTAAACAAAATAATGAAGTTTTCAACAAAATAATTTGTAACCAAAAAAAAAATAAGTTCTCAACCAAATTGTTGGATTTTCAATCAAGTAGTTGAATTTTCAGCCAAAAATGTAATAATTGATATTTCAACCAAAAAAGATTGTAAGTTTCAGCATAACCATGGAATTTTAAACCAAATAGATGAATTTTTAACCAAATAGTTGAGTTTTCTACCAAAAAAATTATTTCTCAACCAAGTAATTGAATTTTTAATAAAAAGGGACAAGTTCTCAATGAAAAATGTAATAGTTGATATTAAAAACAAAAAAAAATTAATTTCAACAAAATTGTAGAATACTCAACTAAAACATATTGATTATCAACCAAACAATTGCCTTTTTAACCATAACGATTAATTTTCTACCGAAAAAGAAAAAGTTTCAACAAAATACATTTTTCTGCCAAATAGTTGAATTTCCAACTAAAAAGAGATAAATTTTCAACAAAAAAAACGTATTTCCAACAAAAGAGTTGAATTTTCTACCCAAAAATATGTATTTTCAGCAAAATAGTTAAGTTTTCAACCAAAAAGATGAATTTTCAACTTAAACAATGAGTCTTCAACCAAAAAAATTAATTTTTAACAAAATAGTTGCTCTTTCAACCAAGTAGTTGAATTTTCAACGAAAAAGATTTAAATTTTAAATAGAAATTAATTTTTTACCAAAAAATACGATTTTTCAACAAAATAGTTAAATTTTCAACTCAAATGATGAATCTTTAACCAATAAAAGGAATTTTTAAGAAATTAGTTCCACTTTCAATCAATGAGTTGAATTTTCAACCGAAAACGGTTTGAATTTTTAATAAAAAACAGTTGAATTCAACCTAAAGAGACGAATTTTCAACAAAGTAGTTTTCAATCAAATAGTTGAATTTTTAACATAGTAGTTGAATCCTCAACCAAAACAGATTAATTTTTTACCAAAAAGTTGCATTTCTAAACAAAAAAGGTTAAGTTCCCACCAAAAGAAATGAATTTTTAAACCAAAAAGACGAATTTTCTACAAAAGAGTTTAATTTTCTACCCGAAAATATTAATTTTTAACGAAAAAGTTAACTTCAACCTTTAGAGACGAATTTTCAACCAAATCGTTGAATTTTCTACCAAACTGTTGAAATTTCAAGCTAAAAATATGAATTTTGTAAAAAAAAACAGTGGAATTTTTAACCCAAAGATATGAATTTTCAACAAAAAAGTTAATTAGTTTACCCATTTAGATATTTACAAGGACTTAAAAAAAATTATGTATAACAAACTTGCGAAATCGTATACATATTCCAATTTTTTATGTTAATTGCTTAAAATTTAATCATTCACAAGTGGATAATAAATTTAGGTTATTCAAGTATTATGTAACATGAATGGCTCCATATTAAGAAAAATTAAATCTGAAAAAAACCTGGAATTGTCTGGGAATTTTTTTCCAGGATTTGAGAAGGCACTCGGAACG
>JAUMHM010000088.1:16838078-16853799 GCA_032362435.1 Melikaiella ostensackeni | reverse complement strand
TGAATAATTAAAAGTATATTAGTTATATATATATATATATATATATATATATATATATGCATGGCAGCTCTATATATATATATATCAAATTCAAACAGATTAATTGAATTTATTGATATTTTCATTTAAAGTTTCTTTGTCATCTTTTCTTGCTGAATTCGAAACATATTTTCTTGTTAATACGAAATATCTTTTTTGGAAAAATCATGAAAATTGCATTCTATCAATACTTTCTTCGTTAATGCATCCAATCTAACTTTTTACTAACTAAATAAATTCATTTAATACTCCTATACCGGAATTTCAATAATATCCATCATAAAATGACATTCCACCTAATTTTTAACAATTACACTGAAAATTATGTTAACAAAATTTCGAAAATAAGAAAAGATAAAATAATTTTTTATATAACTTCCTGCGTATGAAATGAAAAATTTGTAATGCAACGCTCGGTGAACACTTCACCACAACACTAATTCAACAAAATTTTCTATTATTTTTCAGAAATATTTGTAATATGAATTACCCCTGATGAGGAAGTCTAAATTGGCTTCGGAACATATTGGTCCCCAGGAGTGTAAAAAAGACGGAAAAAAGAAAGAGTGTGAGGTTGGTTTGGGTTGACTCTTTCCCTTTTCTCCCTCTTTTTTCTTTTTTTTTGTACATTTATCTTACATTTGTCTCTTATGAGTCGGAAAAGCGGATAGCCTCGAAGTCTAGTTTTGATTTGTGAACTTTTTGGGTGTTTCTTTTTCAGTACATTAAGCAAGGATTGGTTCCAATCTGCAGGGTTGCCTATGAACGCTTAAGATTCCTTTCAATTGAGGTGTTAATGGATAACTCATTTCACCGAAAGATATCTATTTTACTTAAATACAGTTTGCAAATTTGATGAGGTTAGTAATTTTTTAGAAATGTATTATCGGTTTAGATTATTACTTTTTTCTTTTTGAAAAAATGGAATTATATGAATAGATTGGTTCTAAATCAACCCACAAAATTTGATTGGGGCACTATGATCTATATCCTTCATTTTCCATGTTCTGTGTACATGAATGTTGTAATAATTTTTTCAGGTTTTTCAATTTGTACAACTAATTTAAATGTTAACTTGGCACTCATCATAAAATAAGGTTGCCATAAGGTTTTACGCACAATTTTCAATTTTACTATTAATTAAAATGTTAACCTGGTACTTATTAAAAAATAAGGTTGCCATAGGTTTTGACATACTCCTCCTCTGCGGCATTTTATTTTTGATGAGACTGTGATCAATCGATAGTGTGTCAAAAATAATTAAACACGTGTCCCGACTTCTTTGTAAGTGGGCTTTTGTTTGAGAATTATGAGCGTTAGAAAATCACGGTCGCCACGGCTGCCGAAGATTCCACCGACTCGCGCGCGGTTCCTTCCACCAAGCGCCGCCGGTGCAGCGTTGAAGGGTCTGCCTAGCGACGAAGCTGCCGCTGGTTCAAATCTTTTTGTCGACATTTTTTTATATATTTGTTTTCATTTTTCGCATTGTGAATATATCAAATAATCATTTTTTGATGCTTCACCGACGATTAAATTTTTTTTTTCAAAAATAGTTAACTGATTGGGGAATAAATATCACGCAGAAATGTTATACACATCAGAAGCAACGTGTTGAATTTTGTAGCGTAAAAAGAGACATCTGCGGTTGAATTCGGGAAAAATAAGTGTGCGTATTTATGCTGTTTTTTCTGAATCCGGTTTTGGACCCATTGTCACGATTCATTGAAGAGGCAAGAGAGTCGGGTCAGCTGCCCCTGTCGTCGATTCTCATGCATAATATTTATTTCCCAATAATTTAACGGCTTAAAAAAATAATCGCCAGGGGAACATAAAAAAATGTTTATTTGACATATTTACAATGCGAAAAATATTTTTAAAATATTTTTAAAATGTCGAAAAAAAGATTTGAACCAGCGGCAGCGTGGTCGCTAGACAGGCCCTTCACCGCTGCACCGGCGGCGCTTGGTAAAAGCAATTGTGCGCGACTTGCTAGACCTTTGGCAGCCGCGGCAACCGTGATTTTCAAACGCTCATAATTCTTAAACAAGGGCCTACTTACAAAGAAGCCGGGACACTTGTCTAATTATTTTTGACGTACTATCGATTGATGATAGTTCCCCAAGTACGATTAGAGAAGGCATGAAGTTGGCAGCATAGTGGGGTGGGAAGATTCAAATAGCTGGATTTTGAATTTCTTCAGAAATATCCAGATTAGCCTTAATATTGATGAAAAATCCAACTTAGGCTCAGCAACAATACCAGGGTGTCTACTCACCTGAAAAACCTGGAAAACCTGGAATCGTTAGGGAATTTTTATATACATGGAAAACCTGGAAATGTCATGGAATTTCTTGTTGAGACAGGGAATTTTTCCGAACCTGCTAATTTTTTTTTCAAGATGTAATATGAAATTGAATAACAATCGTTTTTTATTTGCAAGAGTAACTTTGGTAGTACTGGATTTATACTGCTTTAAATCAAACTTCTTTGTATCATTTTCACTATTCTCAGGAGAATATATCTTATTTAAAGAATTAATATGTTAAATATGCACTGAATTTTGAGTATGAAGATGAAATAAAAATTGAATAATGATAATAGTATAATGAATAATTATGTTTTTAGTATTATTAATTCATTTACTCATTTGATGGTGATAATTAATATATATAAGAACATCTTGTAATCATTTTTCGAAACTTCCTAAATTAAACACAGTAAATAACTAAATTAAACACAAGATTAATTTTCTACCGAAAAAGATGAATCGACAACAAAATAGTTGAATCATCAACGAGAAACGATTATTTTTCAACCAAGCAGTTGCAGTTTTAATGAAAAAAAAATGAAATTTCTGCTAGAAGAAATAAATTTTCAAACCAAAAAGATGAATTTTCAACAAAAGAGTTGGATTTTCAACCCGAAAATGTGAATTTTCAAATTAAGTGATGAATGTTCAACCAAAAAAATGAATTATTAACAAAGTAGTCCCACTTTCAACCAAGTAGTTCAATTTTTAACTATAAAAGATGAATTTTTAACCAAATAGTTCAATTTTCAACCAAAAACGGTTTAAATTTTAATTCAAAAATAGTTGAGTTCAACCAAAAAGACGATTTTTTTACAAAATAGGTAATTTTCAATTAAATACTTAAATTTTCACCAAAATAGTTTGAATCCTCAACCAAAACAGATTAATTATCTACCAAAAAGTTGCATTTTAAACCAAAAAAGATGAAATTTCTACAAAACAAGATGAATTTTGAACAAAAAAGACGAATTTTCTTCAAAACAGTTCAATTTTCAACGCGAAAATATGAATTTTCAACAAAAAAGTTAATTTTCAAGAAAAGAGTTGAATTTTCTACCAAAATAGTTGTATTTTTAACCAAAACAGCTTAAGTTTCTACAAATAAGTTGCATTTAAACCAAAAAATAAAATTTTTACCAAAAGAGATAAATTTTTAAACCAAAAGACGAATTTTCAACAAAAGTTGAATTTTCAACCCGAAAATATGAATTTTCAATACAAAATTTAATTTTTAACCAGACACTTGAATTTCCAACCAAATAGTAAAATTTTCTACCAAATTATTAAAATTTCAAGCCAAAAGACGAGTATTCTACAAAACAGTTGTATTTTGAACTCGAAAATATAAATTTTCAACAAAAGAGGTAATTTTCAACAAAATAGATAATTTTCAATCAAAACGGATTATTTTTCTACAAAACAGTTGCATTTTGAACCAAAAAAGATGAAACTGCTACCAAAAGAAATAAATTTTCAAACCAAAAAGACGAATTTTCAACAAAAGGGTTGAATCTTCAACCCGAAAATATGAATTTTCAACAAAAAATTCAATTTTCAACCCGAAAATATGAGTTTTCGAAACAAAAGTTAATTTTTAACCAGACACCTAAATTTCTATCCAAATAGTAAAATTTTCTACCAAACTATTGAAATTTCAAGCCAAAAGGACAAATATTCTACAAAATAGTTGCATTTTGAACTCGCAAATATAAATTTTCAACAAAAGAGTTAATTTTCAACAAAATAGTTAAATCCTTAATCAAAACAGATTATTTTTCAACCAAACAGTTGCATTTTGAACCAAAAAAGATGAAAGTGCTTCCAAAAGAGATAAATTTTCAAACCAAAAAGACGAATTTTCAAGAAGAGGGATGAATTTCCGAGCCAATAGTATAAATTTACAATAATAAAGTTAATTTTCAGTCAAATAGTAGAATCTTTTACCAAACTGTTGGAATTTCAAGCTAAAAATTCAAATTTTGTACAAAACAGTGGAATTTCAACTCAAAAATGTGAATTTTCAGCAAAAAAGTTATTATTTCACCCATTTAGATATTTACAAGGACTGAAAAAACATTATTTATAATAAACTCGCGAAATTGGATACATATTCTGATTTTTTCATGTTAATTACTTAAAATTTAACCATTGATAAGTGGATAATAAATTTGGGTTATTAAAGTATTATGTAACTTGAATGGCTGATCCATATTAACAAAAATTATACCTGGAAAAATCTAGAATTACCTGTAAAAAGCCTGGAATTGTTATGGATTTTTTTTCCAAGATTTGAGTCGGCACCCTTATAATGTAATTTAAAATAAGTTCGATTTCAACTTTTTTTAATGTTAAGTACAATTGTTCACTTCTTCAATTATAAAATCATTTAATTTACAATACGTATTCTAAAATATATTACTTTGAAAATTTTCCATTTTGGGTCTTCTTTTTTAAGCATACATTTTCAGTTTAAAGAGTTTTAAAATGCAGTTATATAGAGTTTAACGATTAAAAATTAAAAACTTTTGAAATTTAAAATTTTCGATAAATAACGTGTTCAGTTAATCAAATGTAAGTATTAATCAATTACAAGTGATTTTTTAAATTTAACTATAGGTCGAGTATTACAATTTAAACCGATTACCAATTAAAAAAAAAAAATTTCAGGTCAAAAATTGAACTGATTCAAATCGAAAGCCTGAAGCAAGAAGAATCCAAAAAACATTCTTTCAACTGTAAAAACAAGGGAAATAGGGAGATTTTTTACGAAAAAAGAGGAATTAATTCTTTTAAATAAAATTAATGTAGGTTATATTAAGTGAAATTTTAAATGCTTTAAATTCCCAAACATTTGAGCAAAAATATTACGTTTTCAACAAAAGAAATGAATTTTCAACCAAATAGTTCAATTTTCAAAAAATAGTTGAATTCTTCAACTAAAAATGATCAATTTTCAACCAAAAATGGAACAGTTAATATTTCAGTTAACAAAATTAATGTTCAACAACAAAAAACGAATGTTTAATAAAATAGTTCAATTTTCAATCAAAGAGAGGAATTTCAGCTAAAATGATGAATCATTAACCAAATCGACGAATTTTTAACAAAGAAGTTCAACTTTTAACGAAGTAGTTAAATTTTCAACCAATCAAATAGACTTTCAACGAAAAATTTAATAATTTAATTTTCAACAATAAAAAGATTTCTCAGACAAAAGAGAAAAACAATTTTGACCAAATTGTTGTAGTTGTAGTTAAATTTTCTGTTGAACAAAAATCGACCAAAAACAAGAATTTTCAACAAAATATTTAAATGTTTAACCAAAAAGATGAATCTTCAACCAACAGAATAAATTTTGAACAAAGTAGTTCAATTTTCAACCGAAGAGATGAATCTTCATCCAGAAAAATGAATTTTCAACTTTTAACGAAGTACTTCACTTTTCAACCAAAAAAGATGAGTTTTCAAAAAAATGTAATGGTTGATATTTCAACCAAAAAAGATTTAAAATTAAAAATAGTTGCATTCAACCAAAAGGGACGAATTTTCAACAGAATAGTTGAATCCTCAACCAAAACAGATTAATTATCAACCAAAAAATTTCATTTTTAACCAAAAAAGATGAAATTTCTATCTAAAAACGAATTTTCAAGCTAAAAAATGAATTTTCGTCCAGAAAATATGAATTTCCAGCATAGACGATAATTTTCAACTGACTATTTGAATTCTCTACCAAAATAGTCGCATTTTCAACAGAAGAGTTGAATTTTTGACTTAACCAAAAAGACGTATCTTCTACAAAACAATTGAATTTTCAACCTGAAAGTATTTATTTATTTTATGCAAAAAAGTTAATTTTCAACCAAAATGTTAATTTGGCACCAAAATAGTTAAGTTTTGAACCCAAAAGGACAAATTTGGAACAAAACAGTTTAATTTGCAACCGAAAAGGATGACTTCTTAACAAAATTTTTGAATTTCCACCAAAATAATAAAATTTGCAACCAAGTATTAAAATTTTTAACCAAAAGTATAATAATAGACTGTTCAACCAAAAAGAATGAACTTTCAACCAAAATAGTTGAATTTTCTTATTGGATTCCATTTATTCAGTTCGCATTTAAGTGAAAAACGAGAAAAAGTGAAAAAGAGGGGAATAGGGGAAAGACTCTGAAGTCTGTGATGAAAAATAGGAATTTTGATAATTTATGGACTAAAGAATAATAATTTAAATGAACATTAAAATTCATTTTTTATACTTTTATAATATTAGCTCATGAAACTGGAAATTTTTCTAATTAGAAAATAAAATTAATTTTCCACTGAACCCTTTTTCATTAAACAAAGTAATTAAGCGCTTTTATTCAATTTCGAATTCTAACCAAATATTGTTTCAGTACAAAATATTCCACTTTTAACTTCTTTTATTTAACATTTTTTAAATAAAAAGAAGAACAGCTTTTTAATAATTAGCAATATTTGACTGCTGATTTGAAATGAGTTTATTAATGAAGTATTTAAAACTGAACAATTTTAAACTAAATTGTTCGAAATAGAAAGCCTTGAATCGTTAAAATTTCAAAGTGCTAAATTTTAACTTTGATCGTTACAATTTTAATTTGTAAGTGACAGTATTAAATTTTAATGCTTAAATAACAACTGAACAATTATTAATTTAAAACGACTTAAAATTTAAATAATGTAACTTCTGATTTAGAAAGTGTGCAGTTTAAAAAAAAAATAATTAATATTTTTCTACCAGAATTCTTCGAATTGTTCAATTTATAAAATTTAAAATTTTTTAATTTTGCAGATTAAAGGCTTTTAATAAAAAATTGTTCAATTAAAAAGTGTTGAAAGCTAACATTTTATACGTGTAAATTATCGAGCGTTTGAATAAAAAATGTCTGAATAAAAAATTTTTTAAGCTTCAATTTTGAAAGTTTTAAATGCAGAAGAGTTCTACTTCGGATGCTTTAACTTTCAGTTCAATTTTGATTACTTCAAGTGAAAGAGTTTTTAGCTTCAAGAGTTCGAATTTTTTAATTTCAATGACCTTGAAAAGTTTTTGCGATCCGAGAAAATGACTAAAATATTTTTCCTCGATTAAAACGGCCACCCTGTTTATAGTCTCTTCAATAAAGTATAAAAACTTCAAAGGGAGATCATAAAGAAACGCTAGCTCGGTTTCATGAAACGTAGGGTCTTGAAGCCGGAATCTTGTATGAAAAATAAACAATTGAATATTCAGTCCAAAGTGTAAATTAAAGGGTTGAAGAAAATGTCTTTGGGGACATTGAGTGAAATTTTTCTACACCTGTCATTTCGATTCGAATTGCACCTGCGTAGCTGCAGTTTGAATCGAAATGGAGTGGAATTGGCGAAACTTAAGCTCGACAGACTAATTGCCTAGAGTTGTAATTTTTGTAATATTTAACTAAATACTTAATTCAGTTAAACTTATCTTAAGTTTATTCAATTTCTAGGTAACCAAAAATCGCAAAACAAGCAACTATTAAATTTGTATTCATACCGTTGAACCGTTCGTTGCAGTTTCTAATCAATTTCGGAATATTGGACTCCTCATTATGGAAACTTGGAATTAATTAAATTAATTGATTACCCGCGAGACCAGTAGGCTTAGTTTCTTATTCTCTAATTAGTTAATTGAATTAATGGCATCCACTCTAATTGCCCATAGTTGGAAGTCGAAGAATTTGCAACACTTGTAGTGTTACTTTGGGTGAAGCCGTAAGGCTAAATCTAAAAGTAAAGAAATAAAAGAGAAAAGCGAGAGAACCCGGACAGAGTTGTTTTTCTTTAGATGAACCGACAAATTCTAAGAGATATTTTTCCTTGGAAAATCGAACTCTATAATAATAGTCTTCTAACATTCTTCCGAATCTTTTTTCATTTTTTTAAAAATTGAATTCACAGTTTCAACTTTTCATCCTAACTTTATTCATACGCAAATATATTAAAGCTATTTATTGTTTTGGGAGAATGAGATAGAGGGGTTTACCACTCGAACTTTGGATGAGATTAGAAAAGATTACCACGAAGTTTGCAGATTATCAGAGATTAGAAGGAAAAGTATGCACCAGATGAGTAGTGGTTAATCCCTCGTAGAGAATAGAATAATATTAGGAAAAGAAATGAATTCCAGCAGCTGTATCTTCTATAATCTTAAATCTTCGGCGGTGTCTTCAAACGAGCGTACTAGAAAATTCGACAGAACGTTAGAAAGTCTAAGAAAATGCTGGCAAAATAACATATGTGAAAATGTGACTTTACAGCCGCCCTAACGAACTTTGTTTCGAGAAAAAAGAAGAGCTAACGAATGTTCATCAAACTCTGAGAGTTGAAGACCAAATCGTAAAAAATGTTAAAACTCTGGGAGTTGGAAACCAACTCGTATCAAATTTAAATAAATCTTATATCAGGAATTTACGACTCTACAAAGAGATTGTGAGAGATTAAAAGAAAGATTGCACACCAGATCACAAGAATGGCCATTAGTTACCTATCAAATTTTTTTTTGAGAAAAGAAGGGTAAAGTGATTGGCCTATCGAACTTTGTTTCGAGAAAAAAGAAGAGCTAACGGATGATCATCAAAGCCAGAATTGAAGACCAAATCGTAAAAAAATTCAAACCTTTTTAAACCAAAGCCATTCACTCAGACTTTGGATGTGATTACAAGGAATCGTCATAAAATTCTGGGAGTTGAAGACCAAATCATATCAAATTTAAATAAATTGTATATCAGGAATATACGACTCTACAAAGAGATTGCGAGAGATTAAAAGAAAGATTGCACACCAGATTACAAGAATGGCCATTAGTTACCTAACACATTTTTTTTAGAGAAAAAAAGAGTAAACTGATTGGCCTATCGAACTTTGTTTTCGAGGAAAAAGAAGAGCTAATGGATGATCATCAAACCCAGAGTTGAAGACCAAATCGTAAAAAATGTCAAACCTTTGTATACCAAAGACTTTCACTCAGACTTTGGATGTGATTACAAGAAATTGTCATAAAATTCTGGGAGTTGAAGACCAAATCGTATCAAATTTTTATAAATTGTACATCAAGAATTTACTACTCTACAAAGTGATTGTGAGAGATTAAATGATAAATTGCCCATGTGATGATCACCGCACGGAAACTAACCGAGAAAACAATCAAATTTAAGAAAATTGTATACGACGCATTTACCACACTGACTTTGACTGTCAAGGAGATTATGAGAGTTTGAAAGGCAGAGTATCCACCAAATTACAAGAGTGGTCAACTATTCAAAAAGATAAAAAGGCCATTACAAAAAGCTGAATGCTAGCAGCTCTATCATCAGCAATTTAGAATCCTCGGTATCTTCAAAGGGTTGGGCCTAGACCGAAAAATCAGGAAAATTCGGCACAACGTTATAGAAGAGCAGAGAGTGATAGTCGGCGGCGAAGATTAGAGAATTTCCGAATTGTATCGTGAGTTGCTCGCTGCTCTGAAGAACGATCGATTTGTTATGGAATGACCCCTCAACGAGTAGAGTAGAGGGTCTTTTCGTCTCACTCGAACTCTGGATTGCTCTGGCTCTCTCTACGTCATTTTCGTTCTCTCTCTTCTGCATCTGCCTTCTCTAGCTATTTTTCTCTCTCACTCGTCAACTCTACCGTCCTCTCTCACTCACACGACCTGGTGGAGGAAAGCAGACGAACGCTTTGTCGGCGCCCGCGGCCGAGATCAAAAGCGCCGACTGCTTCCTCTCCTCCGTCCCGTGAGCTGGCCGTGCCTCATCCTCTGGCCCCGTTCCCCAGCTCGCCACCAAACCGCAGAACGAGGGACCGGTAAAACCGACGCCAGGCTACGAGCTCGCGGTAAAACTGTATTATAGCCTTCCTTATATCCAGCCCTACGGACAGCCCCCATATAGTAACTGGTTGTAGCAGTGTAGCACGCAATAAATATCATCCGCTTATCTTTATTGATTTCGATTTAATTATTGCTCCGTTATTCTATGACATAGCCGAGTTTTAGTCCTCGCGGAAATGCACCCACGAAAATTCACCTTGGATGCCTCGACTCGATCAACAGCTGCCGAAAGTCCCGAGAAATCGGATTAATCAGCACGGATGGTGGGTAGGAGCAAATTTGCATAGGGCTGCTCGCTTCAGGGAGTCAATTCTTATTGAAATTCTGTTAGGAGATAGAAAAAATCGAAGAGTAGAGGCTTTAATGGTTGCAGGAAGTTTTTTATCTCGATTTCCTGGTCGCAGAATCGAAAATAGTTAGAGTCTTAGAGGAATTAAATGGAAGGAAAGATTTAGGATGTTGTTGCAGTTCACTTGCTGATTATCCTGTTGGTAGTAATGTAATTAAAGTCAGTCGAATATCGATCAGTTAGCATAATTGGCTTTTAGATCAAAATGTTTAAAGATTCCTTTATTCTGAAATCCAGAATATAAAAGAAAAATCTGTTTGTGTTGCAGGGGTCCTATATTAAAATAGTGACAGTTTAGCTTTCTATGTAGAGCTTACTCTCTAAATCTGAAATATTGAAAAATTCAATAAATGAAGTAGTGAAAAATAGGGATAGGATAGGTTCACTATTTACAATTAGTGGATTTTATTCATTATTATTTAATGATTTAATTTACTATTTAATTAGTGAAATTAAAGAAAGACGCCGTGATCACGCAAACGCGCACTCACGTAGTTCGCATGTTTTCGTTAACACCGCGTGCATAAACGAAAAAAACGTGATGAGTTATATTTTCCCAGTTTCTCTTAGTTTCCCAGTTGTTAGTGGCTTGATGTGGCATTTATATCGAGACGAAAACGTTCTTCAGAACTGTGTAAGAGTATAGTGGTGTAGTTCTAAAGAACCTGAGCGTTGCGTTCGTTTCGAGGTTACGGAATATTGGTCTCATGCATGGATCTCATAGAAATGAATAGAAAACAAAATTGAGGTTTTTTTTCAGTAATTACAATATTTGAATAACCTAATTTAATTTTAAAATATCGACTTCTCACTAATTCAATTAGTGAAATTTCACTATCAAATAGTCTTATCTCACTACTTCAGATTTAGAGAGTACAGAATTTTCTAGAATTATTATAGAAAAACGCATGCTGATTGCTCTCACCATTCTGTAAGATTAGCAAACTTTTTCTCCGTGTAACTTCATTTTTATTCTCATAAGAAGCTAATGCCAAAGATTTTTATTTTATTTTATCAGTATTTCCCTAATTTCGACTTCTTCGAACGCAAAACTTCAATTCCTCATTATTTTCATTTCTATTTCAGTTTAAGATTCTGGGTTATCTTCCGACCCTGGTTTCAAGAATCATATTTTCACTTTGGTGCCAGCTTTCGATTCCGGTTTTTGTGTTCCACGTTTGATTCTGCTTTAATGTATTCAGTGCAAGCAAGCTAGTACCGCCTTCGGTTTTTTTTTTTCATTCCCTTCAAAGATCTAAACTCAAAATCAAAACTAAGAAATCTAAAGTCAAAATTCCAAGAACTCTCTAATATCATCTATCTATTTCAAATAAGACAATCCACTCTCATCTGGGACTTCAACTTCTAACCCCATCTATTGTCTGCTTTTCTCCTACTTAGTTTTAACGAGGACTATAAAGAAGACCAGTAAATCCGGATAGAGGTAGACTGATAGACATTTCACATTAGGCATAGATAGAATCTAGTTTCTAGTTCTCTAGTTTCGAAAACTAGAAGAAGACCTTCATCCTCCAGGATTTGCAACGCTTCGCAGAACTCTTTGATCTTGTTTTAGAAAAACCGGACGAAATATGCGACCGAACCAAATGTCCTCTTATCGGTCGCATCGGTTCCACTTGTCTCGTAATAGCGATCTGGGCGTAATAAATAGCGAACGGCAGGATCGACTCGCGCTCGTAACGCGACTATAGTAGGCAACTTCGTATACTACGACCTAGCGGTTTACAAGCGAATATGCGCAAAAGGAACCGTTCCAGTATTCCTGCTGCTCATTTTATGCAGTAGAGTTCTTTCAAGAATTAGATTCGCACCAAGGATTAAGAATCAAACCCTCCATTTTCGCCGCTTCTTCATTTTGGACAGTTTCTGTCCATTTTGGAACGCAACGAATTGAAAATCAATTAGTAGGAGTCGGCAATGAGTTTTAAGTCCGTTCGGAACCATTCAGAACAAATTGATTTTGAGTTTGAACAGTTTGATTCTAAATTTATATCAAAAGATTAATAACAATTTAGAACTAGTTTTAAAATGTTGATCTGTTTGATACCAACTGTGGATCAAGAGAACACATTCTGAACTGTTTCCAACTTTTTGATTTCAACTTAAGATCTAATATTCTAATTGATAACCCAGTGGTCACATAATTTTAGACCCAAGCATCCGGTTGGGCTTCCGAATTCCACAATGCAAAAACAGGTTCCGGATTCATTCGAACTGGTTCGGATTCAAATGGCTAAGATTCCAATCCGGAACTTGCCTCGCTCGCACCAGGATTCTTGATTGTTGAAGAATGAAGTGTGGCGGTGGATCAATTGGAGTTTTCCATGGGGTGTCGGCTTGGGATTATTAATAGACAGGGTCCGATTTTTTGAGCGCCGTCGGCGACATATCGAAGTTGGCTCTGGTACACCAAGTTTTTTAAGCCTTGCGTTTTATTCGCCTCGCTCGGGGTCCCCGCTCACTCCCCCTGGCGGCCAGATGTCTTTTTCCTTTTTATCTCCCTCCGCACCGATCAGCGCCTCTCTCTTGCTGCTTTCCCTCTCTCTTTCTCTTTCTCTCAAAAACGAGACTCGCCGCCGACTTTCCGACAAAGGAATAAAGAAAAGAAACAACTAGCCACGCTACGGCTGAGGATGGCATGGCAAGCCACGGCATAGCATGGCGGGTAAAGCCTTGCCGTGCAGGGAGAGCGAGGGGCACTTGCCGGACCAGTGGCGTAATCAGAGGGGGCCTCTTACACACTTACACTTATTTACTCACACAAGCACAGTTTCAACACGTTTCAAAACATTGCGAAGACCACGGCGAAAACAAGGTTCATTCTACTTCTCTCACTCGAGATCTTCAATAATTCTTGGGGGAAAGATTTATTCGAGGATGGAGAATTCGAGATGGAGGGAGGTATTTTAGATGAAAAGATGGGTCTTAGGACAAATTGGTGAACTGATTTTAGAATTGACTTTTAATGTCCCGAATTTTGTTTTGAGAATTATAATTTTTAGGGGAGTGTCGCTGAATTTGCAAAGTAGCAAGACACGGAGAAAAATGCAGATTTCAAAACTAATTTTGAACACCGGAAGTTTCAAAATGAATCCTCTAGGCGTCTAGGATTGTGTTCAAGAACCCGAGATTGAGGACTGTTAGTTTCGATTTTTTGACACCTGGATTCAGGATAATTATTTCTAACCCTTTCCAGCTCCGTCCAGGACTGAGTCCTAAACTGTTCTAACCCTATTCCAATTGTCACTAAATGCACCTCTCCACTTCTGGGTGGAGTGCTGAGACGCTTGCCAGGTTGGCACTTCCAGAAAATTAATCGTCGATCTGATTTCCTCGACTAACAGGAGTCAGTTCCTATTCTTAGAAATTAGAATCTTATTTTTCTCTGTGGTTGTAACAGAATTCAGGGCAAGGTTGAAACTTGAAGAACCGCATCGGAGACAATAATTTAATAATGAATCAGAAATCATGATAAGAGGCCAAATACCCGTGGGGAATAATTTCGAAAATGTTGTCTTCTCGGCTTCAAACCTAAAAGAAGCTGGATCCTGAGTTACAGTTTACCATGTAACTCTCGTAGATTTGTATAAGGAGACCGGCAGCATATGTAATATTAAAAGAGAGCAGAAGCCAGGGCAAGTTGGAAACGTTAGAGTACCTCTTCACAGGTAATTTATAACTGAAATTGGCAACCGGAAAATACAGAAGAACAGGGATTTGGAAATGACTTAAGAAACTTGAGTAACAAATCTTCAACAAAGTCAGAACTTATCAAAAATAACTTCAAAAACAACTGGAAAAATGCTAATAATACCAAAAATAACAGAAGTAACAGAGTTACCAAAGATGCAACAATTATCTTGATTGTTGATTGAGGGACCAACATGTTTTCAATGAAGATAGAGACAATTTAAAAATCAAAACTGGCAACCCTGAAATAGAAACCACCAAGATTATTCCTATATAAATGAAACAAGAAGTTTCAAAAATATTTATTTTTACATACCAATATTTTTAAGGAAGGATGGAATACTTAAAAATTAGGAAGAGCTTTGTATAACAAGCTTTATAAAGTTTTTTGTTCTTGAAGTTCTGAGTGTTACGAATTTAAAATGAATGGAATATTTGATTGTTTTGAAAATCAAATTAGTCATAAATTTTCTGAGAAACAGTCATCTTCGCTAGCGAGAGATGGAGAGAGTTCTCTACACGTTTTTAAAAAATATAGAGTTCTGAGAAATGAAAATTGATTCCCAACATGTATAAAAAAAATGGAGTTAAATTGAAATGAATATTTAAAAAAGGGTTCATAATGGAATTCATACGGTGAAAAATTTAATTTAAAGTCTATTTTAGGTCTGAAGACATCAGCTTCATTAGTTTCAAGAATTGAAATTTGAAGAAAAGGGGTTACCGCAGTGAAGACCTAACTTGGGATTATCTGGATACCTTTTATAATTTGGTGGTCTGTTGATTTTCAGTAAAAAGGTAGATGACATGTTGCTGATGATCTTTTAGATTCTTTAGAAGTTTAGAATTTAGAAACTTCAGCTAACGACCTATGAACTATGTTCTATGGACCCATGAGAAGGGAAAACAGTGAAAGAAGAATGTCTTTACAATCTTTCATTGTCTGCATGAAGAAAGTCAAAATGAACTTCGTATTCAAACTAATATGTCCACAACAATTGTTAAAATTGATTTCACATAAACCCTCGTAATGTAAATAATATTTTCAGTAAACTTTCTTCTTATCTGTTTCCATTTTTCTCATTTTCGCTCACTTTATTTCACTCAATTCCATCGCATTCTGCTTTTCACAAACCTAAAAGTAAAGCGCTTTATTGGAGTTTCGGAGTGCATCTTCTTGTTCTAAAAAAAAAAGCGAGATGAATCCTTTCAGCTGACGGTCGATTTGGTTTGAAAAGGGGCGAGTTCCGCAAAGGATATTTTTCAGTTTGAGAGCGACTGGTGGCTGTCACGAGAGGCAGTCCGTTTAAAACGCTCGGCGTTTCTTCCTTTGAGGCAAAGGCCGTCTGTGACGGAACTTGCAAAGCCTACAAAGGTGCACTTTGCTCGAACATCCTCTTTCTCCACGAGAGATGCGACGCCTATGTTTCTTCTGAAACACCGC
>JAUMHM010000088.1:16817798-16838013 GCA_032362435.1 Melikaiella ostensackeni | reverse complement strand
TATACATATTTATACCAGTTGTTCTCTTTGTTTTCAAACAAGGAATCAATAGTGCTCATATATAAAAACACCATCAAAACACCAAGAAGACGGGTATTCGCTGGCATGTACAGGCCGCCAGATGTTGGAATTGTTGGATTACAGATGGTCCCACGCAGTCGTAAATCCTATCATCTTGCGTAGTTTCAAACCTGCAATTTTCCACCCATCTAGCGGAGAATTTCAAAATTGCGGAATAGCCTTTACCATACGATAGAAGAGTGTAGTTGGCGTTAGGTTTTATATGTTGCTCTTGGATATTGGAGTCTTAGATTTGTTGAATCAAGTCGATTCGATCCTCTTAAAAATACAGCAACAGCCGTACGTCATTTGAAAAGGAGAGAAAAAAAGAAGGGAGCGCCTTTGCTCAGCCGCGGATCGGAACTGAGGTGAACTGGGCGACGTCGGGCCCCTCGATGCTGCAGTAAATTACACCGACGCCTGCCTAAACAGTGAATGAAATGTTCATTCTTACACTGAGAAAAACAAACAGATGGCTTGACTTAATTCGACAAACACTTCTTATTTTCTTACATCTAGAACACTATTTTATTCCGAAACACTGACATAACTCTTTTCCTCTACAAAATTGCTACAGATTGTGGAAAACCTGCAAAAGGTAACGAATCTTTAAGGATTTGGAAAACTTCGAAAAGAACCTGAATCATATTGGTTTGGAAAAGCGAATATCCCTTGGAATATCCTTTATTAATCCTGAAGTCAGGATTATCATCCAAAACTGATTATAAGTTGTATAGGTAGAAATAAATAAAAAAATTCCAATAACGACAGTAGTTTATGAAGAGCAAGTTAAAAAATATTTTGATTTAGAGACCTGGATTTTTTCCGAAAGATGCAGACAATTTTAGAATAAAAATTAGCAATCCTGAAATGGAAACCAGCAGGGATATAGAAATTAGTTCAGAAACTCAGTAATCAATCTCTAAACCCAAGAACATTGCAGTTACCAAGATACTAACGATTTTTGAGGGAAAAAAAATGAATGGATGAACATTTCGTTGTGGAAAGAATTATTAGAATTGTTTTCCAATTTTAAAAGACGCTTCGGGACTTGGAAGCTCAATCACAAAAAAAGGAATATCTGATACCTGGGTCTTCATCTGTTCCGGAAGTTTTCTTTATTTATGAGAAAGATTAGGAAATTCGTTTTCCCAAAAAGAGCAGACATGTCTTAAAATAGTAAAATTCCACAAACTGTTTATCGCTGAAGGGTCCCTAGTTCTTTATGCAGTTCGACTATTCTCATTTTTCTTAGGGAGACTTTTTGTACAAATAGACTAGTCTCTGCGTATATTTTGATAATACAGCATCTGTAAGGAGGAAGCGAGTAGACTGTTGTCCCGATATCTGGAAATGTCATTTCGTTATAAACTGAATCACGGACTATATACACTTGGGATATGTCTGAACGTGACATGCGATTTACTGCGGTATCTGACGTAGGATTCCAAAGTTCTATTACCATTAGCTCTGGATTTAGGGGAGAATTAATGGTGTTGCAGGAACGGGTCTTCCACTTCCGTAACCCCAAGAGACAGGAAATCTCATTCGAAAATTTTAACTTAATCTACATTGACCTGTACTTCAAATTTGATAAGTCCCAAAAATGCGCTAACTTCAGGGTATGTAAAGGGAGTTGTAGGTTCCAAATTAACTTTGAATTATTTTCGAAACTAATCCCAATTTTTTCAGTTTTTCAGGAATTATGAACTCTGTCAGACAAATTCTTCAAAAAAGCGTTCAAGTGAAAGGGTATATCATGAAATTGGAGAACGATATATTTATTGAAGCAGACAGGAAACAACGAGAACTGCACTGAGCTCAATTAAATCTTTGTGCACCTCTCAAAACGGTGAAATACGCAATTCCAGCAGATATTCACATCGAATTTAAAGCATTAGATGAGTTGGATGATTAGATGATAGATTAGATGAGATGGAATTGCAAAACTTTCATTTTACATCACTTTTATAATTTAATAAATAAATAAGCTTTAACATAAGCGATTATTTTCACTGTCGACTTCTCACTAATTCATTTAGTGAAATTTCACTGTTTCAGATTTAGAGAGTCTATTGCCTGCAAGTTGATTACTTTAAATGTAGCCAAATTGAAGGATTATTTTTGAAAAAATGAAAGAAAGAATGTGTAGAGAATTAAGAGTACAATTCTAAGGAAAGAATGAAATTAATTTGAAGTTCTGACGTCATATCTATTCTATTTGATGGATTTTACTTTTTAGGCTTGAGGAGGCTGAGTGCGAATAGCGGCGGTTTCTTTCTTCTTTTTCCATTACAACGCACATGATCAGCGACATGTAAATGCGCACACAGACACCTGTGCCGGTAACACTGATTGGTGCATACATCTGTGAAAGTTTCGGATAAGAGAGGCGAAGATATATGCATGTGGGAAGACTGATTGCGAAAGCCATATATATATACAGCCTCTCTAAAACGGAGGCTGTGGTGGTCAGAAAATGTGCTCACTCACGGGCTTGTCAGCTTGGAATTGTTGTTCTTTTAATAAGACCGCGGCGGCATTATTTCTCGCCATCTGTAAGGCCCCATTTTCGGTAGACTCACTAGAGTTCTCGTTCGTCTCGCTAAATTACTTTGGAAAATTACACACTGCCGACGGAAGTTGAGGACTAAGCGTGAAAGTAAAGTGGAACCTTCGGAGTCGAACAAAATCAAAACCTGCTCGCGGAATATCTCAAAGGCGTTGTACAATTTGGGAAAGCTATTTCTACGGTTGAATTTTAATTCAAAGGCCTTTAGAGTGTGAAGTTTAAAGAATTCAAAGTATAGTATTCTTGGTAGGATGACTTCAAGGAGGAAGAATACGTTTTTTTTTTAAATTAGTGGTCTTTTTTGTAATTCGATTTCTTACTTGTATTTTCAACGTGGAATGGTTTTGATTTTGAACTCGAAAAACTGGAGTCTGCAGATATTGAAGACTGAAATTTCTACTAGTAGATTTTATGCATTCAAATTTTTTAATGACTATAAACCTGCTTGGACTCTTGGAGATTTTAATCTTGAAAAAGGATGAGTTTATAATCCTCGTTGCCTTGAATTAGAGAATTTTGAGTTTTGTGAAACTACTTCAGATTACAGTTGCGGTTATGTAAAAACATCTCGGTTCTTTAGAACGTTTAACTATTTCATTTATAACAGGAAGTTCAAAATTAATTTAGGAAAGATTACATTTTATCAGAGTGTCTAGCGTCCTGGAACTCCTTGAAAACCCAGAAAAGTCCTTGAATTTTTGTTTACCTGGAGAAACCTGGAAAAGTCCTTGAATTTTGGTCATGGTCCTTGAATTTTTATTCCCTTGAAGAAAAAATATATTTTTAAACTTGTTCTCTATTTTACCGTCACGTGCCAGGAATTTTCAAATCAAAAAGACGAAATTTCAACAAAAGTGTTGAATTTTCAACAAAAAAAAAAGTTATTTCTAAATAACTAATATCAGTTGAATTCAACCAAAAAAGAAGAATTTTCAACAAAATACATCAGTTGAATGCTAAACCGAAACAAATTAATTTTCAATTTTCTACAAAATACTTAAATTCTTTACCTGAAATTATGAATTTTCTACCAAAATAGTCGAATTTACAACCCAAAATGATGATTTTTCAGCCAATAAGGATGACTTTTCAACAAAATAATTAAATTTTCAATCAAATAATAAATTTTTTGATCACAAAGGGGAATTCTCGATTAAAGTAATTTTAGTGAAACGAGACCAGAACCGAACGAGTTACGCTTACCCCGAAAGGGATTTGGCTTAATGGTATAATAATAAAATAATTTAAAAAAGTAATTTTTAAAAGCTTTGCAATCTATCCTAAAAAAATTTTGAGCATATAGAAACTTTATCGCACTAAAAATTTACTTTAAAAAAATTAGAAGATTTTGGAAATTAAAATTACCAGATTCATGTCTAATTTTCAAAAATCTTGTAAGATTTTAATATCTTCAGTTTTTTGGCAAAAATTTTTGAAAAAGCTCTAAATTTTTTAATTTTGGTTGGACAATAATAAGAAACTACTTAAAATTACGATTACAATTTAAAATCATAAAATTAAAATGTTTCAGTTTGACAATCGTTTAACTTTTCTTTTACAGTCAAATATTTTTAAGTTTTAAGTATATATTTTGGAATTTTTGGTGATCGAATTGGCTTTAGGGTTTTTAGAGGCTTTTACCTCTACATATTTAAGTATATAGTTACGTTTAAAAAATCTTTAATATTAAATTATTCATACTCAAAGAACTTAGATTTACAATTGATAATTTAGAAATTGGTCAATTTTGAAGGTTTAAATTTGAAAAATTGTCTAATTATGATAATTTTAATTTTTATATTAATCGATTTGAAACATTTTCTAGTTTTCTAATTGTAAGTTGTCTATAATTTAAGCATTTTAAAAACTATATAAAAATATTATGATTGATTTTGTCTACATGCACGTCTTTATATAAAAGAAAACATTTTAGGAGATTTTAAAAATTTCAAGAGATTTCTTCAGAACTTTAGGGAATAAATTTAATGTATTTTATTTTCAACGGATATCAAATTATTTCTACAGATTTTTGTTTCAAATATTTCAAGTAAATTCAAAAGGGGTGTAAAAGATTTCAAAGTATATCTACGAATTTTAGCAGATTTCAAAAATTTTAATGGATTTCAATGAAATTTCAAGCGGTTTTAAATATATCAGGGCAATTTACGGATTTTTGCTGTTGAAAATTCAAAAAAAAGCGAATTTTGTATTAAAAATGTTATACTTACATATTCTTACATAAGAATTTAATAAAGAAACATTTCAACACATAAAAAAAATTGAAAAAAGTCGATTTTTTCGAATACGGGTCGCCATTGGCAAATATTGTTCTGGCAAATTAATAGTCATCCAATGGGCTCTTAGTGAGGAATTTATGAGATTTAAAAAAAAATCCCAACTCTGATCATCTCCTTGTTAGAAATAAAAAAATGAATTTCCAGAGCCTCATAGACTTATAGTCCAGTACAGGAAAGTAACGTCTGACTTCACCCAAACCTGAAGTTTTGGACCATATATTTTTGTCTGTCGCATTTCGAAATCACAAATGGAGAAAATACTAATCAGTAGTTGAAAAAAAGTTATATGAAATTGAAAAGCAAAAAGGTAGCCCAATTATCTCACCATTTTTGCAATGAAAACGATAAACGACATTCAATTTATGCATAATTTCTCAATAATTTTATAAATTGAATTATACCTATTTTTTTCCAATAAAGTTAATTGTAATATTTAAAAAAAGGTACCTAGAAAAATGTATTTTTTTTGTCCTGGAAAACCTGTAAATGTCCTGGAATTTTTTTTTATGAGAAACGCTAGATACCCCGATTTTATGAAATGCAGTATCCAATGCTAAAACTTGGTCAAAAATGAGTTCTAGTTTAGAAAATGCTACCTGAAAAATTGCAGAGAAATTAACTAAATTACTACGATCTTATTTTGCTGAAAAAGATGCAAATATTTTTTTGAGTAATTTGGAATTTTTTGAGACAGGGTATGAAAAATCGTTCGAAATTGTGCAATTTTCAGTTGAAATTCTTTCTAGATAAACAATTTTATATTGAACAAGTTGAAAAGATTGAAACTTGAAGAAACTAGATCAATTTCAATTAATATTAATACTTGCAATTTTGTAAACGAAAATGGTATAAATTGAAAACGTTCAAAATGGAATAATATTTAGATTAAATCATTATAAATTAGACAATGTCAAATTAATAGCATTTAGAATTGAACATTCAATAATTAAAATGAAAATATTAATAATAAGACTAATTTCAAAAAGTCCTTTGGAATCGATAGGCCTTTTTAAAAGTGGTCAATTTCCATTATTAACAAGACTTAATGAATGAATAATTATAAATTTAAAGTTTTTCAAAAAACATATATAACAACTTACAATATTGAACAGTGTGGAAGTAAAATATTCAATGTTTGTAAAGAAATCTTCACTATCAATATCAGTATTGATCAATTTGAAGCTAAAACTCCTTAAAATTCAACAATAATTCTCAATCAAAAATATTAAAAATTGATAAATGGTACGATTACAAATAGAAACATCCAAAACTAAAGAATTTTTAATAAAATCCAGGTCAAAAACCAAAGACTTTAAAATGTGAATCATTCAAAACTAAACAAAAAAAAATTTTTAATGTTGCCGTGGAGCGTTCAAAATTATAATTATGTGAAAGCTTAAGCTTCAGATTTCAAATAACATGTTAAGAAAGTTGAGCAGTTTAAACTTCAAAATAGAAAGTGTTTAAAAATTTCAGAACTACAAAAAATATTGCTTGAGATTATTGATGAAAATGTTGATTTCTTAAACGATATTACTATTGAGAGTCAATAAAATCCCCCACTTATCATTAATAAAAAAAAGTTAAGTTGAAAATGTTCCGAAATAAATTTGTTCAAATTTTGAAGCTTTTGCCATAAAAGAAATTCAAATTATAAGTATTTTTACCTATAATTATATCTAATTTTAAATAGCGTAGCTTGAAATATCTTTAAAAATGAACAATTTGAAGAAGCCTGAAGCCTGAAGAAGTTAAACAATTGTAAATTCAAGATTTTGAAATTCTAATATTTGAATTCCAGGGATGTTTTCTTCTTTTTTAAATCACTAATTTTACTGCTGATAAGTTTACTGTTATTTTTTAATTCAGAATTATACGATTTCAAACATTTTTTTCCTTCAGAGATTGTCTAATTTCAATTTGAAATTATTAAATTTTAAAAGTATCGAACTTAAAAGTATCAAGTCTCCGTTTAAAATTTTATTTCAATATTTTAATTTTAAACATTTTTAAATTATGCAGGCTTTCGATTTAAAGTAATATTATTATTTGGATTAATTTATTTTAAAATACCATCTAATTTTTAAGTAAATTAAAATTATTCAACTTTAAAAGCTTTCACTTTTAAATTGTACATTATTGAATGTTTGATTTAAAAATGGTGCAATGTTGACAGTGGACTTTTTTATCTCAAACGTTTCTAATGTTAAATTGTTCGTCAATTTGGAAACTCTTTTTCTTATACGTCAAATGATAATTTGTCCACTTTTGAAGGCTTGAATTTGGAAACTTGAATGACGGGAGATTTGAGTGGCCACCCTGAAAATTTTCTCACCTAATTTTATAACAAATTTCTTATTTGTTTCCAAAACATTTTTAACAAGCTTATTTTGCTCTGATATTAAATACTTAAATATACTTAAAAATTTCAAGAAATATACCAGTTATTGAATAATATTTGACGAAAAACAAGTTTTTTCAAATAAATCGTTCATCGCTATTGTTCACAATTTATCTAGATTTTAGATCGGTGTCTTAAATCCCTCTTTAGTAGTATTCCGAGTGATTCCGTAACATGAGGGCGATTTCGGAACATTTAGGGTGATTTGAGGATATTTAGAAAAGGGATGGATAATGGAATTGGGGGAACGTCTGGGAAAAACAGATGGAATGAGAATTCGTGACTGTTGTGATGTTTGGGGAGAACTTGGAAGTATTTCAATCAAAGATAATTTTATTAAAGGACCATCATTGTTTTCAATTAGAAGCAACACATGAATGTATAAATAATCAATTTTCTTGAACTTCCTCTTCATTCCAACTTGAAGCCTGAAAACATTGATGAAAAGTCAAGTTATGCACAATTTATTAAATCTACAGAATGAATCAATACCCCCAAAAATATATTTTTTAACCTTATGATTTTCCAACTTGATAAACTCTTATAGAGACTCTTGGATACGTTACAAACTTACTCAGACAATATAAGATATAACTACTATATCCAGACTTGTGAATGTTCAATTGTTCACCCCTTGAAAGTACATGCATATGAATATTTATCGATTTATTCATGCAGTGTATATAATTTTCTTTGGGGTGAACATTTCATGTGGTATAAACACAGTAAACTTGTAAAGTGTAGTACTGTAGGGCCATATGCAATAGAATAGTGGAATCGATAAACTAGGGTTTCATTCTTATTCAACACATGGGGGTGCTTCGAAACGGGGAAAAAGGGAATAATAATTCGGGGCTGGAAAAACTTTCACAGTTATAAATATTATTCTCAATTGTGTTTATAAACTTTGAAGCTTCTAATAATTTTAGTTCCGATGTTTTCTCTAAATACTCTCTTCATATTTCATCTTGAAATTATTTATTTTCTCTAGACTTATAAAGCTCGTTAACAATGTATCTGAACCTTTTTATTTTTTTCCAGATTTCATTTTCCTCTCGTGCGAGTTCTGGCAACACAATCCGTATCAGTTTCTCCCCATAATTATCAACAATCCTCGCAAGTTTTATGATCGGCTTTATGAATGGCTTCTTATCAACATTACGTGAGAAATTCTGTCACTTGCGACTCGGTCCAAAGTAAAGAGGATCTATAGAAAGAAACTTATGGTGCTTCCGAGTGGCTGTCGGGAAGTTGTTTTGGGTCACCGTGGCTCCCAATGACCTCCCTACGTTCCTGAAGAGAGAAGGGTGGGGCGCCGACATGGTGGAGGAACTACGGGGAACGTGGTTCACGCGAGGACGATCTCCGTAGTCAAACAACGACCGTAGATGTAGTCACTTCGTGGTGCTCTGGACCCTCGTGAACCATCAGAAACCCTCGATCTAACTCGTACCGATCAGTCATCAGTGATCGCTCTCTTCCCTCCCGGAGGTTGAACTTCCGGAAGTTTCTCGTGACCGGGTTACCGAGTAAACAATACATCCAGAGTCGAGAATAAATCCTTTAGGGGAAGGATAGATAAAATAGGACCCACGTGCACACTAGAATTCCAATATCCTCGATACGTGCCAAGGATACCCAGAAGGATTTTTAGATACACATTCTCAAATTCCCATCCTGACTCTCTTTCTCTCTCAGTGAGTGTTTTCAGCAGAAGGTGTGAGTGGTGCATCGTCCCGGGATGTTGATCCAAGTTTGGAGTGAAGTGACGACAAAAAGTGGGATTTAAGAAGAGAGATAGAGAACTCAGGAGACCTAAAAAGAAAGGAGTAGCCAAATCTGCAAAGATCAAAAGGACTACGAGAAACGAGAGATGGAGACGTAAATAGTTGTGCTTTGAAGATTGCGGCCCGCGTAAGACATCCAGGGAGCAACAATCGGGAAAACAACAAACGAGGGAAAAGATTCAATGATCCGATGGCTACCGGACTTGTGAGGTGGTGCCGGACAAAGTGGTTCACAAACTACAAGTCCTTTAATGGTAATACTTCTCTCTTATTCAACATCTTCTAGCCTTGCTTCTAGCGGATATTATTCTTCTTTCAACCTTGTTGATCTTAGTTCTAGTTTTTCTGATGATATTCTTGAACTAGCTGATGTTATTCTAGTTCCAACTGTTGTATTCTAGATCTTTTGATGCTCTTCCGCATAGTTAATACCAGGAGGATTAAAAGGTCCGCGTCCATAGCTCTTCAGCTCATTTCTTCTCCTCTCCGGAAATGATTTAGACCCGGTTTCAAAACCCCTGGTCGCTGATAGTATCGCTCCTGGGCTTCTACGTATGTCTTATGCCAAGCTTAGATTCTCGTTCTTAGCCAGGCTTGCCAGAGGCGAAGAAATCGGCTCTATTATAAACGAGTAGATCAAGAGAACGTGACTAGGCCACTACTACGATTGCCTTTGATCTGCCGAGCAAATACCTTCCAAATTATACTCCTCTGCTCCTCTAGACGCCGAGTTTAACTTCACTTTCGAATCTTAATCAGATCTTGATAGCTCTTGCTTGTTTTTCTTGAGGTTGCAGGAAAGACATCAGTCAACTTTAAATTCATTTTTAATCCCAAAGTATAAAAGTATATGAGCTACGGAAAACTAACACCACCTAACTCCATTCAGCCTAATTCTACAGGAGAGACAAAAAACCTTTTCAGAGGAATAATTTTTAACAGAATGAGATCATTATCTTTTTTTTTTTTTGTATTTGTAAGGAAAAACCTTATTTCTTCGACTTCTTCCAGGCTTCTTCCAGAAGTAAGGTTTTTCTTTACAAATTCCAATTGTTGTTTCCCAGACTTAAATTAAGAATATTTACATCCTGAAGATCTTTTCATACTTTTTTAGGTAGTTTTCGAGCCTGTTTAAGGACCACTATGACAAAAAATAGATGACGCTATATACGCATTTTAAAATTTAATGAAAATTTCGATGGAGTTAGGACGGTGTAGCGTTACATAACATCATAATGAGAAAAATACAACAAATCGCTAAGGAAATGATGTAAAATAAATATTTTGAAATTTTTCACATTTAAAAAAGGCAGAAAAATCTGAAAATTTTTATAGATGTACGTACAATCGTACATAATACTTGAAGTTTTCTCTAAGTATTCACTATCAGAGATACATTTTTTGAAAGGTCATAATGAGTAATGAGGTAGGATTTGGAAAAAAATTAAATACTTTCCATCCCTAATGTTCTAAATTTGAATACTCAAATTTTCCAAATATTTTACAACTTTTAATTAATTAAATTATGAGTAAAAATGGTTAAGCCTTCAATTTTTCCAATTAAATACATGTATCTATATGAGTATAAAAAAGTGTTTTCTACACCAAACTCAATTTCGCTAAAAAGTGGATCCCCATTAGTTTCAATTCATTTTAAATGAAGCGTTCAAAGTATTGGAAACGTTTGGGGAATGTTCAAAATTTTAATGTTTAGAATTGTACAATTTCAAAGTGAAACCATAGAAAGCGTTTATGATTGAATAACTTCAGATTGAGTTGTCCTTTAAAATTCTAAAATGTCAAGTTTGAAGCTTTCAAATTGAAAAATTTAGATCTGAAATCGTTTGATTCTCAATTTAAAATTTAAAACATTGAGTTAAACAATTTGAAATTAGAAATTTTCGAAATGAAATAATTCCCGATTAAAACTTTATAAATTAGGAAATTTCTAATTAGTGGCGTTTGAAACTTATCAATTTTGAATTGGAAACCCGGATTGATAAACAATTTTCAATTGAAATCGATCCAAATCAAATATATTAGGGTTTGCCCCATTAGTCTTGATTAATTTTAAATGAAGCATTCGAAATATTGAAAACGTTTGGGAAATGTTCAAAATTTTAATGTTTAGAATTGTACAATTTCAAAGTGAAACTATAGAAAGCGTTTATGATTGAATAACTTCAGATTAATTTAAGTCAGTCAAAATTATAAAATGTCAAGTTTTAAGCTTTTAAAATTGAAAAATTTCGATCTGAAGTCGCTTGATTCTCAATTTAAAATTTAAAACCTTGAGTTAAACAATTTGAAACTGAAGATGTTCAAAATTAAATAATTTCCTACTGAAACTTGAATTAGTCAATTTCTAAATAGTAGTATTTTAACGTATTCAGTTTTGATCGCTACAGATTTGAGTTTATTGAATAATTTCGATATCTTTAATGTTAATATTTTCTAATTGTAAAGATTCTAAATTCAAAATTGATCCATTCCAAACTTGAATTTAAATTATGATAAATTTCATATTACAAATTGTTTGAATAGAATTTCTTTAATCTTAAATAGTTCAAAGTTCAGACTGATGAATTTTTAATTGCGGAAGCTAAAATTTAAATTGGTAGGTATATTGTAAGCGAATTAATTTTTCAATTAAAATTAAAACCGTCGAATTTTAAACGTTTCCAATTTGAAATTGTCATCAACAGTAATTGCCTTAATTTGTAACTAACTTATAAAAATGTGAACTCTAACACAGGAGCGAACTCGTAATGATAATAAATTTGTAAAATCGCCGAGCCGGTTTCTCCCTTCGCCGTTCCATAGCTGGAATCGTTTTAATGGATACCATTTTTGCTGGTCGGTTACCTTTTATCTTTTTTATTTGGATATGTGGACTCAATTTTGGAAAATCAGGTTTCGATGTCAATTAAAAAAAAATTGTTCCTTGAAATATTGAGGCAGGACAAAGTCGCCTTAAAGCAAATGGAATTATGTCTCTTATAGGGTTTAAGAATATTATTTTTCTGACTTCAGTAGCAGAGTAGCTGGTAAGAGCGCAAACATATCAAGGAGATTAGAATCTCGAGAATTTAACGGTGTAACTTTGCCTCTTTGACTAATTCCGATGGATTTATTTCGGTGTCGTAAATCAAAATTCATCTTCAGTGTTAAGAAATAGTTGATTATACTTTTATCTTTAGACTTTAGAGCCGATAAAAGTAAATGGAAAAAGGAGATAAAGTTTGATAGGACTTCTAAATCTAAGTCGGAGAGTATAAATGAAATTAAGGATTGAAAATTTGGGTTTGGGGAATTATGGATTTGGTATTCTTCTTCTTGCAGTAAAATATTTTTGTGCGGATTTCGTTCTTGGAGTTGAAACCTTTACCGCTACACTTTCCCTGGCGCTTTGAGTCCACTTCTCTTCTACTTATCCCTTCCAACGACCACCGGTTGTACTAACTTTACCCAGCATTGACTTCATGAATGGGATCTAAGAATCGTCCCATTCAATTAATTCCAAAACTGCGTTACTAGGTAGCAAACTTCTCAGGTTCTCTAATAAAAAACAAAATAAATTAAAAAATCCCACTTTTGCTGGGGAGATTAGTTGTCGGAAAGATTAAAAGAAAAGGGAGGGAAAAAAAGGAACTGCGAGCGACAGGACTTCGTCCTGAATAAACACTCGACCGATCGCTAGAGGCTAGAAATGACAAATGAATCTTATCACACTTCCTTTCTGGCTAGAAAATATAACTTCGAGGCCACTTGCCATTTCTTAGTTCTTAGGCAAAGAGAGTTCGAAAGAATCTAAATATCATGATGAGACGATTCAAACGAGAAAGCTATAGCTTTATTTTTGCAAATAATGTAAAAATTTTAATTTAAAATAGGTGCAGGACGATTTGAATGGTGTCAACATTTAAAAAACTCAAAATGTTTAATTTTTAATCTTTAAGAAATCCATTCATACCACAAAAAAAAAATGAAATTATTTTTAAAATGTGCAACTTTAGCTTTCCATACGAAATTTATGTGCAATTTTCAGTTGCAGAGAGAATAAACCTTTTTTGGACTTTCATCCTTGATAATAATTTTGAATTCAGACAAACTGAATAACAAAACCGAGGATTATTTACTCTTGCAATCTGATGTACACTCTCTCTGCAATTCTATGTAATCCCGTGCAATCCCTTGTAATCCCCCTGACGAAAAAATATTACAGGAAATTCAGTATAGGTCTGTAATGATTTTCCTATAATTAATTTCTTATAATTTTTCTGCGATTCTAGAAAAACCATTATAGAAAATCATTATAAAAAAATCATTATAAGACAATGAGTGTAGTAATAAATAATGCTGAAATATTGAAAGAATTGATGCAAAAAATAGAGAAACTATAAAAGAATGATTTATTTATTTACTTAACGTAGGATTTCAAATTATTTCAAGGGATTTAACAGGATTCCACAGATTTCAAGGAATTTTACAGAATTCCAAAAGAGTGAAATCAATGGATTTCAGCGAATTTCAAAGAATACGAAAGAATTTCCACGGATTTTAAGCGATTTCGTCAGATTTTATAAAAATTTTACGAAATTTGAAATGATTTTAAAGATTTCCAAACATATCAGGGGATGGATTTTAAGGGATTCCAAAGGATTTCAACGTATTTCGGGGGACTTCCATGGATTTTAAGGCTTTTAAAAGGACTTTTTGGGATTTCCAAACATTTAAAATGATTTCGTCGGTTTTCAAGAGATTTAAAAATATTTCTACGGATTTCAACGAATTTTGCTCGGAATTTTATAAGACTGCGAAACGTTTCAAGGGATTTTGAAGAACTTCAAAGATTTCCAAACATTTCTGGGGAATTTAAGGGATTCCAAAGAATTTCAAGAGATTTCTATAGAACTTTGGAAAATAAATGAAGTGAAATGAAATTTCAAGGGGTTCCTAGCAATTCAAAAGATTTCATGGGATTCTAAGGTATTTCAAGAAATTTCACAAGATTTAAAGGATTTTATTAAATCTTCAAGGATTTCAAATTTCTTGGGATTTAAACGGCCTTTTTAAGAGAACTTTAATGAATAAGTCATTTTAATTCATAATCAAAGGATTTCAAATGATTTATACGTATATTAATGGATTTTTACGATTTTCAAAGATTTCAAGGGATTTTAAGGTATTCCAAAGGATTTCAAATGATTTCCAAAAATTTTGTAAAATCCCTAAAAATTCCAAAAGATATCTAGAGAACTTTGGAAAAGAAATTAATTGAAATTGAATTTCAAGGTATTCTTAGTAATTCCAACGATTTCAAAGGATTTTAGAGTATTTTAAGGAATTTCACAAGATTTAAAGGATTGTATTGAATCTCTAAGGATTTGAAAGGTTTCAAGGAATTTCCCAGATTTTTAGAGATTTGAACGGTTTTTTTAGAGAAATTTAATGAATAAGTTTAATTCATTTTATATTCAAGGGATTTCTAGCGATTTCAAAGCAAAGGTGTCAAGGGATTTTAAAGTATTTCAAGAAATTTCGCAAGATTTAAAGGATTTTATTGAATCTCCAAGGATTTCAAGGGATTTCAAAGATTTCTAGAAATTGGAACGATTTTGTTTTAGAGAACTTTAGGGAATAAATTTAATTTTGTTTCAGAGGATTTCTACGGATTTTAACAATTTCAAGGGATATGAAAGAATTTTAAAAAATTCAAAGGATTTTTAAGTTTTTGAGTTATTGTAAAATATTCCAAAGAATTTCAAGGGATTTAAAAAATGTCAAAGGATGTTGAAGAATTTTCTAGAATTTCCAAAAATTTCAAGGAATTTATTAGAATTTCAAAAGATTTAAGAAATTTTATAGGGCCTCAAGTATTTCAAAGATTTTAAAAGGATTTTACAAATTTCAAGTGATTTCTAGAGTACTTTAGGGAATAAATTTGATTTATTTCATTATTGAAGGGATTTCTAACTATTTCAAAGATTTCAAAGTATTACAAAAGGGGTTGAAAGATTTCAAGGGATTTCAAGAGACACCAAAGGATTTTCATCGATTTCGATTTCTGTCTAAGATAAATCGTTCCTTTGTAGTTTCTCTGCCTTTTACAGTACTTCCTTCAATATTTTTATATTATTTATTCCAATGCTGATTATCTTATAACCGTTTTGTATATAATGATTTTCTATAATGAATTTCCTATAGCCCGTGGAATCGTTTGCAATCTCATGCAATATTTTTCAGTCACATACATATGCAATCTTTTTTAATCCCATGCAATCTTGCAATCTAGTGTGCAACAAAAATCTGAGCAATTGAGCCCTCAAATAAAACATAAATTTGAATTAATTTGGACGTTTTTTAATCAAGAATTTTGTAAATTCAAAGATTTCAAAGATTGTTTTAAAATTTGAATGTGAAGTTGAAGCTATATTTCTACCACTTTGTAGTCATCATTTTTTTGAGACGTAACTTTTTTGCTAATTTACACATAAATATAAACAATTTTCAAAAAATGCTGGCTAGAAAGGAATGGCAATTTTCTTAGAGATTTGAAAATTGAAATCTTTCAGATACAAAATGATACCAAATCTAAAATCTTGACTTTGGAATTCATTCTTGACAAATAAAGTCTGATCAGGGGGTGAAATTTAAGAATAAATTGGTCAAAAACGAAAAAGGGTAACTCTGGGGGTTTGTTTGAAAATCTGAAGTGTCTGAATTTACAGGTCTTTAATTCAAAAGGAACCAAATTTTAATCGAGACTTTGGCATTCATCGAAGCTTGAAATGCCTTCTACACACAAGTTCACGCGTGGCCCATAAAATTGGATTAAACGGGGAGGATGATTAACTTTGCAACCAAATAACTTGAAAATGAATGAAATGTGAAGTATGAAATTCCTTAAATTTGTAATTCTATACTCCCTCGTCTTATAAGGTTTGGACCACCAAAGTCGTTTGAGTGGGTGGTCCAACGAAAGTCACTCTTAAGTTGGCCCACTCGCCCCTATCGCTTCAAATTGAACCATTATTGCTCTTCAACATTCCAGCAATCCAGCACTAACTTCGATACGAAATCTCTCTTTTTTCCCGGTACCTAGAAAGAAGATATTTACGTGGTTATAAATCTCGCGACGTTTTATAACGCTAGGAGAGAATAAAAGAAGGAAAAGGAATAACGAGGCGAAATAAAAAAGAGTTTACTACAGCAGACTCTATATTCTATAGGTATAGTCATATAGAGCTGAAGCAAGTCCCGGGAGATTTTCGAGTCACGTTGTAAGAATTTACGTTTTATGACGATCAAAGGTTTCCGCCGGTATGCGACGATTGCGAAAGAACCGCGTGCATTACGCTCTCTTTATTTATCCCGGAGCACCTCTGTCGCTCCCCTTTAATTGAAGGGGATACAAAGAGGGTGCAGAGAACCCACGAGTGGGGTTGGTTTCATTATTGGACCCTTGTGAGTTCGTTAGATACAGGCGGCAGTTAGCATAAAAGGCGTTAACCGTTTGAAGAGGATTAACTCCTTAAGAAAACATTTCTTTCCCGAGCGCAAATGCTTTAGCCTTCTGCTCTTTAATTATTTTCTCGCTCTCTTTGTACTTGCCGCCAATGCCGCGGGAATTTCAGGCTTTCTTCAAAATTGCCCAATTTTTCATCTCTTCTTTGTTTCATTCTTAATCTCTTCATTGAACAACTCAAGGTTCTTTTTTCTTTCAGCTTTTTGTATCTTTAATCCATTTTGGCCATTTTAATGTTTCTTCATTATAATTCACTGTCATTATTAAATGCGCGACATTTAGAATGATTACTACAAGTAACTTGAGGCGTGAATTTGAAAAATTAATTTCTTAAGTCAGTCCTCGTTAAATCCCATAATCTGGGTGGCCACTCGAATTTTAAACAAAAATTCCAGGCTATTTCCCGGGTTTCCCAGTCAAAATGTACGTTTTTCCTGGTTGACTTTTGAGCGTTCATAATAATAGTCATTTAATACTAATTGCTTTATTATACAAATTTTGTATACTTTTAAGTAACATTATTCTATCAAAATATATTGCATTTTCAACAAAGTAGGGGAATCTTCAACAAAAGAGTTGAGTTTTCTAGTTAAAAAGTTGAATGTTTTAGAAAAAATTTAACTTTTAAACCCGAAAAGATGAATTTTCAACAAAAAAGTTTATTTTCAACCAAGAAAGATGAATTTTCAACCAAACAGTTGCATTTACAACCAAATAGTTGAAATATCAAGCAAAAGATCAAATTTTCAAACAAAATAGATTAAACTTCAACCAAAAATAGTTGCATTTTTAACCAAATAGTTGCATTTTCAACAAAAAAACATAACTTCTTTACCAAAATATGAATTTCCAAAAAATAATGAAGTTTTCCACCAAATACTAAAATGTTTTTCAAAAGAGATGAATTCCGATCCCAAAATATTATAGTAGACTTTTCAAATAAAAAGAATTAACTTTCAATTAAAGAAGGTGGCTTTTAAAGAAAATAGTTGAATTTTCAGCAAAATATTTAAATTTTCAACTAAATAGTAGTACTTCTAACCATAAGAGGTGAATTCTGAACCAAAAATATAATAGTAGACTTTTCAAATAAAAAGAATTCACTTTCAACCAAAAAAGACGACTTTTCTACCAAAAGATGAATTTTCAATCCAAAAAGACCAATTTTATATCCAAAAAGACGAATTTTCAACAAAACAGTTGAATTTTCGACCAATTTGGACTTTTATTTTTTTATTGTGTTCTATTAATTCAGTTCTCATTTAAGCGAAAAACGAGACAAAGGGGAATTTTCTTGAAAACAGGGGGAAAAAGGAATTTTTAAAGAATCTTTAATATAAAATGATATTCGATATTTTAACGAAGATGATTGGTAACACGGAGCACAATTCCAAACAAATTTTTTTTGAAAAGCGTGACAATATTTATTGCAAAAGTAAAAACGAATCTGAAAAATTTCCCGATTTTCAAAAAAATCCCTGGCTATTTCCCGGCTATTTCCCCTTTTCTCAGTGCTCAAAGTTCCAGGCTAATTCCCGGTTTTCTCGGTCAGTGGCATGTTATCCGATGTTAATTTTGAATGTTTTATTTCGAAATTTAAAAATTTTTAGTGCCTTTAATTTCAAACTGTTCAGGTTTATACAGGCATTAATTTCAAATCATAAATGTAGACATTGCACAACTATTAAGGTTTTCAATTCGATGTTCTGAATGTTGGACAATGTGAAACTATAACCACAATGCGGCTAAACCAAATTTAAATGAAAGTTCCAAGTAAATAGGATGTTTTTATTGTTTAATTTTGTATGTAATTAAAATTTATCATATAATCTTATGAAAATTTCTTCATATATTAATAATTAAATAAAAAATTCGAGTTTTTCAAAAAACACCCCTCCGATTATTTTCATTGTCATTTTAAAATGTTCCCGGGGTGACAGACAACCACTTTCAATTTGAAACGTCATTTAAAAAATGTTAATTAATATTTACCATATAATCTTATGAAAATTTCTTCATTTCTTAGTAAATAAATGCAAAAATCGACTTTTTTCAAAAAACGCCCAACCGATTATTTTGATTTTCATCTTAAAATGTTCGTGGGATGCCATATTACCGTGTACCATTTCTGAACGTTTAACTTAAAACTTTTTTAACTACGTATTCAAGTTTTTACGTTAAAGTTGTTAAATTTTAGTTTTTGAATATTTCAATTTAAAATTGTTAAATTTTCAAAGCTTTCAATGTTGGATTGTTTAATTTTTAGCTGCCAAGTCCCAATAGTTTAATTTCAAACCATTTTAATTTCAAATTATTAGATTTTGAACGTGTTTTGAACTCAACATCCCTTAATTAAAAGTGTTTCCAGTTCTAAATTATACAACTTTGGAGGCTTCTAACTTGAGTCTAACTATTGGATTTCAATTTAAAATTGTACAGTTTTGAAAGATTTAAACGTGAAATTGTCTTGCAATTTGAATATTTGAAATTATTCAGTTGGCAAAATTTTCAATTTAAAATTGTTTAGCTATTATAGCTTTCAATTTTAAATAAAGTAGTCATACGACTGGAAATATTCTGCCACATAGAATTCGGAAATGTTCAATTTCAAACCCTAGTGAAAATTGCCACGAATATGAATTTACTGTGTTCTGAAGGCGTTTAATTCAAAATTGTTCAATTACAAATGCTTTTTATTTTAAACGCTTCAAACTCAAAATTACCTAGCTATTGAGACTTTTATTTTGAAATTGTACAATTTTGAAAGATTTAAAATTGGTATCAAACAATTTTGAATGTTCCAATCTAGAAGTATTAAATTCTGAAGGCTTCAGGCTTAAAACTGACTATCAATTTGAAATTTTACAGTTTGCAAAGATTTAGAAGTGGAATTGTCCTGCAATTTTTAATATTATTTAGAATTTGAAACTTTGATTCGGAACACTCAATTGAAAATTGTTCAGTAAAATGATGATGAAATCTGGAAGTATTCACGCACACAGAATTGAAATTTGTTCAGTTGTACCCATCTGATATTTTTAGACTTTAACAACGTTTTTTATTTAAAATTCTCTTATTATTGAGGCTTTCAGTTTAAGGTTATTGTATAATTTCGAATTTTTAAAACGTACAATTTGGAATATTTTGTTTTGAAATACAATCTCGAGTTTGAACTATGAACATCTTACAATACTAACTTGCAGTTCAGAAAATTGATGAGTTTTGATGGCATGAATCATAAAATTGAGGCACTGAGAATGACAACTACATAAAGCCCATTTTTTTCGGGAATATATTTTTTTTGAGCTTCAAGTACTTTATGTTAAAATGTATCCATAAGCAAACGCTTTTGCAGTTTTTTTTAGAGAAAAAAAAATATAAAACATTATTTTTAAATAATTGAGAATGACAGCTAAACCATTGTAAATTTTTCATGTTTTTCTGAAAAGAAGCTCGCAGATTCAGGCAAGCGCGTGTCAGCGTGGAATTTTGGCCGGACCACCCCGGTTCCCCCACATAAAAAATCGTGGACTTTTGAAATCCCCCCCCCCCCCCCCAACTGTCCACGTG
>JAUMHM010000088.1:16783986-16817698 GCA_032362435.1 Melikaiella ostensackeni | reverse complement strand
CGGACCCTTTCATTTTTCCTCTCCACTAATCAATTTTTTTATGTTTGCAAATCTCGAAACTTTAACTCACAACGACCTCTAGCTTATATAATTTTCTCAGGATTTTCTGTTTTGAATCCTATCACAGAAAACGTTTTTTGTTTCTCCTGAAAATTTTCATTTTTGGGCTTTACCTAGTTGTCATTCTCAGTGCCTCAACTGGAATGACCGGGAAATAACAGAAAATTTTTTCAGGCATTGAGTCATTTGAGTGGTCACTTTGTATTTCTGTCTAAAATAAAATAACTCCAAACGATTACAAACGCTGGGGTTTCTATGTGGACAGAATGGAACTGTCGAAGATTATCATACGTCATTAAGTAATAATTAATTTTGTCAATTTCAATTGAAATTCCCTGTGATCACTTTTGAATCGAAAATTGAAGCGCTTTGAATAATTTGAGCATGAAAGATCAGAATAAAAATAAAACCACGACAAGTAAAGTCGTCGAAACGATAAAATGTAGATTTATTGTGTTTGCTAAGACGCGATCGGCACCATTCAACTTAGCTTTTCCTGTGTGCATTTGAATTTGTTATCACTTGCGTTGCTGCCAGTCTGGGACCGATCTCGTGCACGCTTTGCAAGGCGAACCGAGTTCAAACACGCGAATAACCCATTTACGTACTATATGCGACTGAAAGTCTGTTCCTCCTTATCATTTTTCTATATCTCAGGTCGTCATCATATGTTGCATGAGCGGTTTCGAGTTCCACACCAACATTTCATTCTCTGCCGTGCAATAACCCCTAACCAGTTTATCTGTCGTAAGCGAGCGTTTCACATTAATGTGTTACACAATAGTAAATTCTTTACTCTCCTAATGTTCACCATACACAAGTGGTAAAATAACACTCAGCCCCTTTATATTTTACAAGACAGTCTTTTTCGCGCAACGCGAATTCCTCATTTCGAGGTACAAGTTACATTCTCAAACCGCTTTCATTCAATCGGGGATCACAGTCCATCCCTTTTTTCCCCCATTTTTCCCCTTAAATTTGAAAAAACCTCTGAAACACCTAAAATCGAGAATTTTGACCCAATTTTCCCCGTTTTTACAAAGTTTCGATTCATTTTTCAAGAATCATAAACAGAAATTCAAGACATTAGAAAACAAGACGCTTTGAAAGAGATTCTTTTTGATGATACCTATTTCAAATATTTCCTAAAGATTTATTTGTTTACTTTGTTTGAAACAGGGCCTAAAATGTTTCAAATTTCGGACTACACACCTTCAAAAAAAAAAAATAACTTTCGACAAAATACTCACGAATCAATAAGAAAAAGTTGAAGTTTTCAACAAAAACGTTAAATTTTCAACAAAAGACGTAAATTTTCTACTAAAAAAAAAATGAGTTTGTAAGAAAGTAGTTCAACTTTCAACCAAGTAGTTGAATCCGCAACCAAATCAGAACAATTTGCAACCATATAGTTGCATTTTCAAGCCACAAAAACGAATTTTCTACAAAAAAGTAGAAGTTTTAACACAAAAATATGAATTTTCAACAAAAAAAAATCATTTTTATCCAAAAGTAGAATTTTCTACCAAAACAGATAAAATTTCAACTCAAAAAGTCAAATTTTTGACAAAAAGGATTATTTTTTCAACAAAATTGTTGAATTTTCAACAAAATAATTAAATTTTCATCGAAATAAGTAAATTTGTAACCAAAAAAAGATGAATTTTTAAACCAAAAAGACGAGTTTTCAACCAAGAAAGTTTTCTTAGTCAAGAAAGAAAAATTTCACCCAAATTGTTGAATTTTCAACCAGAAAAGGCAAATTCTGAATAAAAAATCTAATAGTTGACGTTTCAACTTAAAAATATTTTTATTATCAGCATAACAAACAGTTGCATTTTAACCAAATACTTAAATTTTCAACTAGAAAAGATCAGTTTTCAACCTAAAATGGAATAATCAAAATTTTCTCTTGAAAAAATTAATTTCAACAAAAAAAGATGAATTTTTCAACAAAAAAGTGATATGTTCAGCCAGAGATAAATCTTCGTTAAAAGAATGAATTTTTAACAAAGTAGTTAAACTTTCAACCAAGTAGTTGAATTTTTAACAAAATAGTTGAATCCTCAACCAAATCAGATTAATTTTCAACCAAAGAGTTGCAATTTCAAGCCACAAACACGACTTTTTTATAAAGCAGTTAAATTTGTAAAACGAAAATTAGATTTTTCAACAAAAAAGTTCATTTTCAACCAATTAGTACAATTTTCTATCAAAGTAGCTGAATTTTCACCCCAAAAAGTCAAATTTTCAAACAAAAAGGATGACTTTTTAACAAAATTGTTAAACTGTCTACAAAATAATTAAATTTTTAACCAAATACGTAAATTTGTAACGAAAAAAGTTGAATTTTCAAACCAAAAAGACGAATTTTCAAAAAAAGAGTTGAATTTTCAACCAAGAAAGATTTTTTAGTCAAAAAAAAATCAACCAGATTGTTGAATTTTCAACGAAAAAAGACGTATTCTGAATGAAAAATGTAATATTTAATATTTCAGCCAAAAATATTTTAATGTTCAAAATAATACATTTCAAGCCAAAAAAAGATGAAATTTCTACCAAAAAGACGAATTTTCAACCAAAAAAAAAAGATCTTTTAGTCAAGAAGGAAAGAAAAAATGTAACTAGATCGTTGAATTTTCAACCAAAAAAGACGACTTCTGAAAGAAAAATTTAATAGTTGATATTTCAGCCAAAAAAAGATTTGAATTTTCAAAATAACAGTGGAATTTTAAACCAAATCGATGCATTTTCAACCAAAAAGATTAACTTTCAACCAATTAGTTGAATTTTCTACAGGACAGTTGAAATTTTAACCTAAAAATATGAATTTTTAACAAAAAAGTCGAGTGTAAACCAAATAATAAAATTTTTACTGAAAAAAAAAAATTCTCAACCAAAAATATAATAGTAAACTTTTCAACCAAAAATAGTTGAATTTTTTCATTGGGTTCTGTTAACTCAGTTCGCATTCGAGTGGAGAATCGAGAAAAAGGAGAAAAGAGGAGAATTGGGAAACCGAAAATAATACGCAAAAAAGTAGCATATTAGGACCATCTAATAAAGTATAATTAATTTAGAGCTGATTGTTATATGGCTTGGTTTTACATGTTAAAAACTGCGTGTTTGAAAAAATTGTTATCTTCATAATATTATTACGTGAAAGTAGGTTTTCAAATAGTTGTTTTTGCGGTTTTCAAATTATTTCTTTCTAGCTTACATGATTAGAAAAATATATTTAAACAAATGTAAACATGAGCATTTTCAAAATTTTTCAATCTTTGATCTTTTCGAATTTTTTTCTGATGTATTTTTATCAGTGGAAAGTGATGAAGTGTTCAACAAAACAAAGCTAGCTAAAAAAATATTTAAAACACAAAAATTACTAGAAAACTTGCTAAAGAAAATGCACTACTGTTAGAGGGCACTTTCGTGCAATAGTCACGAGATGCCTATATGATGTAAAAAGTTTTTAATAATAAATTAAATTCTCTTGTAATCCCCTTTTTTTCGGAAAAAGTCCCCTTTTTACCTATATTTTAAATTACTGATCCGCTGTGATCCATGTTTCACCCTACAATTGCTTGGAATTGACAATTAACTGCAAAAATGGAATTATCTCTGGGGTCTAGTTTTTTTTTTTTTTTTTTTTTGTGAGAATATATTTTCTACGTGTCAGGAATTCTCTTATTTGCAACTTGAACTAAATTACGTAACTCTCTTCACCCTGACATTTGTTTATATCTTTATTACTCGAGATAGGTACTATTCAGGTCAAAAGAATAGGTGACAATGTTATCGCGGCACAGCATTCCAGAATACTGGAGCAGAATATATGAATTAATTTCCTGATAAACATCGACTTCAGATCGCTTTGAGAGTGAAAAATGCATTGAAATCGGAATTGAAATAAACGACTCTAAAAGGAGGTTCTCGAAACTAAGAATATTATTCAGCAGATATGTGACAATAGGCTTTGTACATCAGGACGGAGCAAAAAGATTTTTTTTTTTCAAATTCGGAGGGGATCCAAGATTCGTAGTTTGGCACCCGAATCTCCCATAAAAAGTTACAGATAAAAATAATTATATCTTATGTTCGAAAATTCACGATAATCAAAATCATAAATTGTCATTAAACTTGAAAAAAGAGGAAAAAATCATGTTTTTACCAGATTAATAAAGACTTTTGTCATTGGTAACGATTTTTTCATGGAGGGAGAGGATTCTAAAACTTAATACTTGCACGTGCATTTGGTTGAAAATTCAACTCTTTTCTAACAGATTCGTCTCTTTGGGTTGAAAATTCATCTTTTTATATAATGTATTCAAATTCAGTGACAATTTACGATGTATAAGAATTTGTTAATTGCTGTGTAGCTTTCGGAGGATAATTATATGTTTAAATTTTAACTTTCAGAATCCTTTCCACCAATGAGAAAATCGTTACCAATAAGAAAAATATCATTTTACTCCAGAAAAAACGTGATTTTTCTCCTTTTTTCAACTTTAGTAGCAATTTACAATGTTTCTAGATTTTTTTAATGCTGCATACTTTTCGGAGGATAATTATAAATGTAAATACTAATTTTAAGAAACCTGTTCATCTATTAAAAAATTGATTTCGTACCAAAATAACAAAACATTTCCTATTATTCATTATTTTGAGCTTTATCGTGGATGCGCGAACATGAAATATACTTCGTTTTATCTGTTACTTTTTGTGGGAAATCCGGGTACCAATCTACAACTTTTGGACCCCCTCGGAATTAAAAAAAAAATTTTTGTTTGCTCCGCCCTATTGTAACATAATAATAGTCTTAAGTCTCTGAAAAAAGGCTATTTGAGACTTGGGATGAACGTTAACGGCGTTAACCCGACTGGACAAATTTTCGGCATTCCAGTTCGTTTTTCAAAATAGACAAACAAACCTGCCGTGTCGTCTTCCCTTTATCCCTTGACCGTGCATTTCGTCTCGGTTCTTCATAAACCCCGGAGGTGGTCCCGCCGAATCTTCCAAAGTCGCCCCCATCCCTACTAACGAGCAGAACTTCCCTCCGCCCTAAGTTTCGGTTCAAGATCGTTCGATCGGGACATCAGGGCCCACCTATTGTACACCAGGGGGCCTTCTAAGTTTTCCGACACCATAGAAACGCGGCGAACGCCAAAGGGAAGCCGAAAGATGAAAAAGGGACCGAGAAAAAGCTTCACGCCAGGAGAATTTCTTTTTACAATCCAACAAGCTCGGATCCAATTCCTTGTCAGAAATGAAAAATCGGGGTCTCTACACACGGCCACTAATTACACGCATTTTACCGAGAAAATGAACATGACTCACAAGGCTGCCACACAGTCACTTAAGGAGGAACGTGCAATGAGTAAAATCCAAGATTTTTAATGCCCTTGAAACAAAGATTGTGTCTTATGGACCCAACCTGGCAGAATCATATTAATCGGAGATTTTTATTCGAAAATCGAAGATATTTAATCAGATAACTTATGAAACTGTAGAAGGGTCTTTTTAAAAGTCATAAGAATTAATAAAATGAAAACTCACTACCGATTAAGATATATTAATCAATTTTGAAGTGGTGTAAATCAACATGTTTGGCGCAGATTTTTTTCTGTAATTTTACTGAATTTCCTCTAAATTCACTAATTCTATTAACTCAATTCAATGGAACTTTTGAATTTTAAAAAATTTGTACCATTCACTTGAATTATTCTAAGTTCACCCTGAATTTCTTTCAATTAATCTTGAATTCGTATGAATTTCATCGAATTCTCTGGAATTCCCTTGAATTCTTCTGAATTTGCCCTAATTTTACTGAAATCAGTGAAATATTTTGGATCTTTTTAATTCATTCGGAATTCACTCAGAATTCTGAACAACTTATCCTGAATTCTTTTAAATTCTTTTGAACACCTTTGAATTTTTGTAAATCCTTTCCAAATTGAATGAATTTCATTAATTTTTTTAAATAGTTTTGAAAGGTTTTCAGTTCACTGAAAATTTTTTAAAATTCACCTTGAATTTCGATGAATGTGATCGAATTCTTGTCATTTACCTGAAATTTGTCTCAATTCTTTAATTTTATTCACTCCCATTTACCTCAATTCAATCGAATTTTTTGGAATTTAAAAAAAAATTCCATTCACTTGAATTATTCTAAAGTCAGCTTGAATTCTTTTAAAATAATCTTGAATTCAAAATTCTAATGAATTTCGTCAAAATCTCTTGAATTTCCTCGAGTTCTTCTAAATTCACTCGAATTTTACTGAAATCAATGTAATTCTTTGATGTTTTTCAGTTGATTTGAATCCTTTTGAGTTTAACTTGAATTGTTTTGAATTCATTCTGAATTCTTATAAAATTCTTTCAATTTTTGTAAATTCACTCTAAATTCAATGAATTTTTAAAATAGTTTTGATTCGTTTAAATTTCACTTGATTTTTCTTAAAATTCACCTTAAATTTTTATGAATTTCATCGAATTCTTCTCATTTCTTTAAAATTCTTCTAAATTCACTACTTTTTTTCACTCCCATTTATCTGAATTCAATGGAATTTTATGGAATTTAAAAAATTTGTCCCATTCACTTGAATTATTCTAAATTCACCCTGAATTCTTTTAAAATAATCTTGAATTCAAATATTTATGAATTTCGTCAGTCTCTTGAATTTTCTTGAGCTCTTTTAAGTTCACTCCAATTTTACTGAAATCAATGGAATTTATTGATTTTTTTTCAATTGAATTGAATCCTTTTTTTAATTTAACTTGAATTGTTTTGAATTTATTCTAAATTCCTATAAATTTCCTTAAATCTTTGTTAATTCTCTCGAAATTTATTGGAATCAATGAATTTTTTAAATAGATTTGAATTGGTTTAAGTTCACTTGAATGTTTTAAAAATTCACCTTGAATTTTTAAGAATGTCACCAAATTCTTCTCATTTTCCTTAAATTCATGTAAATTCACTAATTCTATTCACTCCTATTGATGTGAATTGAATGGAATAGTTTTAAATTTGTTAAAATTTGCTCCATTCGCTTGAATTATTCTCAACTCAACATAAATTCTTTTAAATTAATCTTGATTTCGTATGAATTTCATCGAATTCTGTAGGATTCCCTTGAATTCTTCTAACTTCGCTCTACTTTTACTGATATCGATGGAATTTTTTTGGATTTTTGGATTTTTTCAATTCATTTGAATTCTTTATTGAATTCAACTTGAATTGTTTTGAATTAATTCTGAATTCGTATGAATTTATCTTGAATTCGTTAAAATTCACCTGGAATTCTTATAAATTTCAACGAATTCTTTTGAATTCAAGGAAACATTAAGTCACATTATTAATGCACATTAGTCACTTTTAGTAAATTTTACTTTTTGGTTTAAATGGGTCACTTTTTTCAAGTAAATTAGGCTGTGGCAGCCCTGATGATTCACTATTTTAACTTCTTTTTCAGAGTTCGAATTTCTTGCTTAGCTTTTCAAGAAGCTCATAATTATTTATAAATATTGCAAATTTATATTGCTAGGGTAGATTGCTTCCTTATTCAAAAGATTTGCAAGTCAATAATTCTAAACGCATTGTTATGTAAAATAGGAGGAAAATATCAGTATCTGAATTATTTATCATTTCCTCTGCGGTAAATTTTTCTCCATTGTCACTTTTCAATTTTGGATCCGGAATCTCAAAGAATTGATCAATTTCGCATTTTTATTTCTAAATGAAATTAAGGGGCTGGATTTCGATGAGTATAGAAGTCTCAGGTTTTAGGGTAAATAAAAAGAAAAGGAAATAAAGGGATAGCTCCTTCAACTTTATTCAAAATTGCTTTAATTTAAATCAATGAAGCATCTTCCTTTCCATCAATGGAACAAACTGAAACTGGTGGGGAGACTGGGGAAAAGAAGAGAGGAGAATATTAAGTGAAAAAGAAGTAAAAAAAGTGGGGGCGACGTAAGGCCTTCGTGCGGCTCTGGTTTGTATACAAATAAGGATACCTGCCAGGTAGTGGCTTCGCCTATAATGTGGCAATGATAATTACTGAGCAACCTACCATATCCGGACCTCTCGTAAAAAACCTGACCGCCTTAATTAACTATAATATTTCTAAATTTGTTTAATTAAAAAATTGCCTTTACTACATCAAGCATTATTCAATTAACGAACTCCTCGCCCCTTCTTCTCTTGAAAAATGAACCAAATAAAAGGTTATTCAACTTATTTGCATTTTAGCAAGCCCCAGCTTCCGTTAAATTTGGAAAGCGCAAATTGAAAGTTTCTGTCTTGGGTGGCGAACTCACGCAGCTTCAAAATCTCATATACATTAGGCTGGGCACCTAAAACTCAGAGCAGATGTCGCCGCTCCGTAGGGCGCACGTTTTCCATAATTCTGTATTGTTAATGGCGATCAGCTATTGGCTAAACTTGGCGCATGTGTGGAAAAATAGCCTCCTATGCGCATGTCCAAAATTTCAGCAAATAGCTGGTCGCCATGAATAATAGAAAATGCTAGAAAACGTGCGCCCTACGGCGCCAAAAGCAGTGGAGACATCTGCTTTAAGTTTTGGCTGTCTAGCCTAATTGTATTGGGAATACCAGCACCCTCATTGAGTTAGAACCTTTCAATATACATCTTCCGAGATAGAACTTTATCTTGGACAATCTGTCCTTTTTCTCATCTGAATCAGTTTTTACAATTCCAGCTCTTTTTCATTGAACTCTTCTTTTATTATATTTGAGGCCTCTCTCGTATCTTGTCTTTGAAAATATAGTAAAGTTGCATGAAGACGTTGTGAGTAGGATCAAGAAGCGGAAGAAAAAAATAAGCAAACAGGCGGTGCTCATAAAAGCAGTAACCCGCGTTTCATCGTGGACTGTGCTTTAAATCTAAATTTAGGGCGAGGCATAAAAATCTCGGTAGTCTCAATCGCACTCGAGATGACCAGCAGCCACCAGGGTGCATTGCATCCTCTCCCTCTCTCTTCCTCTCGAGTACCGTTCGTTATCCTTTCGATAACCGCGCAGTTGTGGCTTCCCACACAATATAGTAATGTAGACTATATAGACCACTATACTCTATAGAACTATAGGGTATAGACAATCGTCCCTACGTGAGTGCATTCCTATATTCCCGATTCACGAGACTCAGATTGTAAAACATGCGATCTAGGTATATTCCTAGAAGCAGAAGTAGCAAGGCAGTTGGCCACGGTTGGCGGTCGAAGGCGGCACTCTTCTCTCTTCTCGTGGACCGCTATTATTGTTGGTTTCCAGGAAGAAAGACCCAACCAAACGGCTCCCCTTTCCTTCTCATTCCATTCCTTCCCCATCCACTTTTCCTACTCCCTCCCCCCTTCTGTTTCCTCCTCACGAACCACCAACCTCCTCACACCCTACGAACTACTGCTTCTTTCCTGCTCTTCTCTAGAATCTCCCATTCGTTCCACTGGAACAACTTCGACTTGAAATCCTCCGAGAAATCCTCAAGATTTTCCTCCTGTTCACGCAAATTATTACCCCAGTCTAGTCGAAAGTCGAGATTCCTCACTTGGGGATTAAACAACTCGATTATGCCCAAAGGAAAACTGCCGGTTTGCAAAAGGAATTCCTGAGCCAACGGAAATCAACAATTTTCCTCAGAGAGAGTCTTTTAGATCTATGACAAATTTAAAAAATGGAAAGCTTGGAGGTGAATCTGAATTAAAATAGGGATTCGAATTTCCCGCGCGAATTATTAAACGGCTCCCTGCTGTTGGCAGCACTGTTTTCAACTTTGACGTCACCTTTGCGCGGGGAATTCAAGTCCGTGCACTAATAGCACGGTTTTACTTGAAATAACTACATATTTTATTGACCAAGTGAATTCCAAAGACTTTTTGAGTAAATCTTGCTGTAAAGAGAAATTTTAGTTTTTTTTGTAACTAGTTTCGACAATTTAAACAAAGTACTGCTTGTTTCCTGCCTTTCTCTAGGATATTCAACTTATTCCACTGGAACCTTAATCTCCTGAAGATTTTCCTAAATTTGACACAAATTGCCGGCCTAGACTAGTAAAGACTTAAAATTCCTGACTTGGGGCTTGAACGATTTGCTTACGCCCAAAGAGAAACTATCAGTTTGTCAAAGAAGCATTTGAGATGGAAGTTGCTGTGAGAAAGAATTTATTATTATTTGTGGGTGTCCGCATGAAAAGGGCCCTTATGGCCGGTACTTCGGGTTGCTTTCGGGACATGAGTATAGTCCAAGAGATTCAGTATAGGTTCTAGTATCGTCCTTCAGTTATAAAACCCGAAAATAATAATTTTGTTCCTGACTTTGAAAAACGCCTACATATGGAGATAAAAATGCATTGATTTTTGAATTACGGATAGATTCCCGCGCGAATTTGCAACTGGCGTTGTTGGCAACATTGTTGTGAATTTTGACGTCAATCCTGCGCGGACAATTCAAATCAGGCTAAACTATTTTCAGAATTTGTTTTAAGAAATATACAATTGTATTAAAATTCAAGAGATTGGGTAATGGATAGAGCATTCAATAAGGATTGCAATTTATTTAAATTTCCTCGAAAATTGTGATTGGTTATATTGTTTTATATTGGTTGTATTGTCTAATTATTTTCCTCCATTGTTTCATAATTAGTTTTAATTGTACCGTTATAAAAAAGACGAATGATCGTAGAAAAAATTGAGGTGTCGACACGTAGCTCATTCACTAATAAGCTTTATACGTGACCAACATGCTGATAGTGAGACTTGAAAAGTATGTACGATGTACTAATACTACGTCATACACAGTCCACTTTGCTCGAATGTTTACTTTTCGAACTTATCTAATAGTCTGTTTAGATTAACCTAAATTAAATTGAAAAGATGCCTCAATCTGTATTCTTTAATCTTTTTCTTCGCTAACATTCTTCTATTATTTAATAAACATTTGATATACCTGTAAATCTTCTGATACAATGGATCATCCTCTTTTGGATTCATTTATGCACCGGCCGATTTTCTCTCGTCTTATAAAATCCCAGTTTCCAGATCCCTTTTATATTCAAATCCAATTTTCATACCCACCTACAATTTTAAAACAAGATTCTGGTTTTAAACTTGTTTCCGACATAGAATTCCTGTTAGAAATAACAAATTCCTTCAAAACTTGCACGAGTTTCAGACTTGGAGATTTTTATCAGAATGTACGTAACTTGATTATAAAATTCTTGTAGTGCCAGAGCTAATAAAGAACCTCGTAAATTAATTAAGAAGCCCACTTATTTGTCAAGCCTCCTTGAAGGGGTTGATTTCCCGATTTTATCGAGAATTAAATTACATTCCTCCTCTAATTAGGTGTTCCTACTTTTGGCGTTTAGTTTATACTTCAGCTTTAGAGTTTTAGATTTAAGGCTTTCTAGTTAAAGATACTTTGAAACGAAGAGTGACGCTATTTTATCTGACTAGATTTTACCTCTTACGAATTATTTTCTTTTTCTCTTTTCAGTCGTTGGAGGCAGTGCGGACGGAAGTGATTCTGAATTACTCTTGCGAAATGACGCAACGCCTTGCAATAGTTCACCTCCACCGCCACCCCATATCGTGCAACCGGAGTCTCCACCACCTGCAGTTAACACCCCCGTTTCCCCAACGCCTCCGGCTACCAATGAAGAGCAGGCGAATTCAAATCCCACTCGGCAACTCAGCTTCGAGGTAAATATCTTTCAATTTCAAATACCGAGTTGAACAAAAACGATTCTGCTGGGAGTCATAGATAATTTAATACGGGAGTCTGAGGCTGGCACTTTATAAAAGATCAAATCTTTCATTTTTTACTAGAAAAAAGTTAGTGGAATTAAGGACCCCCATTTGGGGGTTTCAAAATTGTTTTTAACTTTTAAATTCGGAATGCCACAAGAAATATTATATTTTATTGCATTTATTAACTTAACTTCAATTATTTCTCTTCCAGGAGTTCGAATGCGACGTTTCGGTGGCTGAAGGCGACGGCCGTCGCCAAGAGTTTTCCTTCACCCTCTACGGCGTCGACGGCCATGGGAGGATATCAAAGGACGACATTGCGGGCCTCGTAAAGGCAATCTACGATACCCTCGGTTCCAAGATTCAAGCCCCAGCCTGTGGTCAAATCAAAGTCAAACTCACAGTTTCCCCAGATCAGCGGTCAGGTCCACCTCAAGGAACTCCGAAAACTACTTCCAGCCAAAATCGAAACTCACCCTGCTGCCACGTAACACACGTAGATCCTTGCAGTCATGCGACTCAACCATCCTCTCGCCGAGTCCACAGGAGACGAAGAGTACCTCGACATCGATTCCAGGTACATTTTCCCTCTACATTCAAATTAATTTAACATACTCTTACCTATAAGTCAAATTTTTAAGCACTCCCTTTATTTCCAGACTGAAAAGCCGGTCGAGAACCACAACAGAGAGAATGCAGAGAACGTTCCCACAAATCCATTAAAGGAGGAAGAGCTTCGAAGAAGAGTGGGGCCAGTTCCCCATATCTTTTCGCCCTATTCAAACAGTTCCGAGGGTGACATTAGTGAAGGCAGCGACCTATCGCCAACCCTCACACCCTTAACACCCCTAGTATCAAATTATAGAAAAAGGAGCGGGGAATTGCAACGACAACAGCTGCTCGAGATCATTCAAGCGAATATGGAGAAGAATAACCTTGGTGTCAATAGTTCTAGGTATGTTCACAAACAAGAATCCAATCAACAAAATCTCAGTTCGTTATTTTAGCACTAACTTTGAAATCTCAGATACAGTCAATATTTCCTCCTTTCAGAAAGCGTCACCAGAGTGAGCAGATACCTATTCGAAGTCCCTACGCAGAGCCCCCGAGTCCATACACGCAGAGATTTCCGACGACTCGACACTCAACCGCCTATCACAAACCAAATCGGGAACCTCTACATCCAACCTTCACAACCTTCACCTCCAAAGTTCCCACCAAGTCGAGAACGAACACCAGGAAGATCAGGACTCAACCCAGTGCCCCGAGGAACACACCAGTCAGCTCGCCCAAAAGCAACGTCTCGCAGGTCCAAGCCCAGCAGGTTTTCCAGCAAAACGCGACTAAAAACGTCGCCCAGGTCGCGCAGCAAATAGTGAACAAAAATAATGTGTTTACTCAGGTCAATAATCTGAGGAATGACATCCAACATATCCAGTCACCAATTTCGGGTAAGGGGAGTAAAAAGCATCAGCTGAAACACGCAACGAGGGAACAAGATCAGGCAAGAGCGATGGCTCAAGTTGTTCGCTGGTTGGAACAAGAATTTTCCCAAACTGCTGCAGCAGCATCGACTGGAAGGAAACATGTTCATGAACATATTCACCATCATTATCACCATTATCACGCCGAAGCTTTGGTGTAAATACTAGGTCAAGCTTGCCAGTGAGATGCTTTAAATTTATTTTTAAAATAAAAATCTTTATCTCGCTGGCAGGTCTGAAACAGCATACGAAACTCGAGAGTGGATTGAAAACTTATGTGAACCAGGATTGTATATTTATATTTCATTTATGAAAATTTGTTCTCGATTGTAAATCCACCCTTGATGAAATTTTGAAGATCGTACGTTGTAAATAGCTGGCTATGAGTCTGAATTAGGATCCAAAGGCCTACGATACTATTTATAAACTAATTTTAACGAATCGTGTACATAATTGTTTGACAATATGGTACCGTTCGCGGTTTGGAAATGTTGTGTTTTCTGTGAAAACTTGAAATGCTGATCCTACATTATGACTTGCATAGATGATTTTTCTTCGCAGACGGTGGAAAAGTGAAAAGTATACGTATATAGGCATACGTAGTAGTTATATTTTGTCTTCCTTGCATCGAGATTTCAAGATACGATCTCGTAAGGGCGGATTCCATTGACAGGGATTGAAAATTAAGGCGATATTGCGGGTACAGGTTTTTTTGCGTACAATAATGTATGTCATGTAACGAAGATCTCAGGCATTCGATATCTAGTAATTTAATAGTATTTATGTGATGCGTTTATGACACGAAGTACCTCGATTGGACTATTATATTTTCTGTAGGAATTCGTTCGGAGGGAAACATCTACTTTTGCCTTGATGAATGTGTGAAAAATGAGCTTCTGGTTTTTTTTTGTTTGATTTGATTGGCTGACTTTCTTTCATGTATAGTTTGGACAAAAATTCAATGCACCACATTAGCTTCTAAGCGATCGAAAGTGACAATATTTTTCTATTATTATCAATGCAGAGTATTAAGCATTATTTAGGGATACTCGATAGTAATATTATTGCAGAAGTAAAGACGGACGAATAATTGGCCCTGGGCACCTAATTTAAAAACAGGGCTTGTAATTTTGTATTGAACTTTGTAACCACTGTAGATATTTTGTGTAATGTCTTTTCTATTGGTATTTATTAAAACACATTTTTATAAATATTGCCTTATTATTTTCCCGTATTATTATTTTTTGCTGAGTACTTAATTTATTTTGTAGTAAAAGTCAGTTTTAATATTGATACTATACAAATTTAAAGTTTTTTTACCCGCACTAAATTTAAAGTAGATGAATTTTCCAAAATAAAAAATAACTGAGTACATGTAACGAAAAAAGAAGAAAATACTTATACAAAATTGCCAATTTCTTTCACAATGGGCAATACAGCATCTTAAAAAAAAAAAGGAATTTTCAAAATATTAGTCCTGAAACACATTTCGAAATTTTCATTTTAGTCAAAAGGGTCGAAAGTTAAAATTTTCAAAATTGTTGAATAGATTTTTTGTTAAATTTTTAGAGGAAGTTGGATAAATAAAAAATTGCTTTTTTTTATAGAAGTTAATACAGGGTGGCCACTGCACCACAAAATACGGGATTTTTTTGAGACTGTGAAAAACCAAGAAATGACAGTGAATTTGTTTTTGTACGGGAATTTAACAAATTTTGAGAAGAATCTATCCAATCACTTGAAATATCACATGATATAATGCAATTTAAAATAAGTTCGTTTTTAACTTTTTTTTTTAAATGTTGAGTTCAATTCTTACCTTTTTAAATTATGAATTAATCTTTGAATTTATAATGTCTAATTGTAAAATATGCAGTTTTGAAGACTTAAACAAGTAAAAATTAAAAGCGTTTGAATTTGAAAATAATAGATGAAAAATGTTTCAAGTTGATCAACTGTAATATATACTAATAAATGATTTTTGAAACTAAACTGTGGTTCAAGTATTAAAACTTCAACAATAATTGATTTTACAAGACGATTCAGAATCTGTTCAAAATTAAACAATTTAGATTTTAATGTTCAGAATTGAACTGCTTCAATTCGAAAGCCTCAGTAGTGAAACAAAATAATGTAAACGTCCGATTGAAGCTTTATAAACTATTTTCAATTTTAAAATAAATTCAAATTAACATATTCATAATTGAACGCTTTTGTTCAATTTCAAATCCTATTCAAATATTGTTGCAGTGCAATATATTCAATTTTCAACTCATTCAATTTGAAATTTTTTTAATTGAAAAAAAGAATAAAAAATACATTCAGCAATATTTGACTGTTCAGTTAAAATGAGCTATCATAAATTAAATAATATATTGATTGAAGACTTTAAAAAAAAACATAAATATACATACATATAAGTTAGAAATTAAAACTGTTGAAACTGATACAATTTTTGTTACTTCTTTTTAAAATTTTTAATATGCTAATATACTGTACTGTTACGTTGGTTTATGTATATAAGTGAATTTTCTATTTCTACAACTTTAGCATTATTCTTGCCTATTCCCTTTTAACAATATTTGTATACAAAAAACTTGAGTATGCTGGACAAAAACATATAATAAATCTAAGGATACTTTTTCATTGACATTTTATTTAGAATTCAAAGAATTATTTTTAAGCAATTACAACTCCTATCTCAATAATCAATTAATCATTCACTCATTGAACTCAATTAATTTATATCTTTTATTGTTTTTGTCATGCCTGGTCCCCTTTGTCTCTTATAACTTGAGAAATTTAATTTTTGGTTTTGTATAATTCGAATTTAGGATTTACATCTAAAAGCAGAGAATTGCGAATTTCCGGCCACACTTTTTAGTTTAACAGATGCCAAAAATCATGAAGGTCACTGCTTGATACATAAAAGTGCGAAATAAGTATTTTTATAACAAAAAAAAGTTTTTTTTTAATACTTTTACATGCATTATTTGAAATGTAGCACAACAGCATAGGTGGCGCCGCCCTGTCGGCCTCGGTCAACTCTCGTGACTCAAGAGGAATAACAGGGGGCTGGTTGTGACTGCTCGTTTGACAGCAACGTCGTGTCCATGAGAAATTATCAAAAATGTCGTTATACGACGATTTTGACAAACATAGAGCCTCCGAAAAAGTAGCTGGATGGTCGTCGGGTATAAAATTACTTCAGTCACAGCTACAGTTGAAAAAAGCAGCCACAACTCAGGTAATAAAAGATTCATAACCTCAAATTTGTGGATTTCTCCGATCTCTTTAAACTCCCCAAATTTGGAATTTTGCAATTAATAATTATTACCAACAGCCGAAAAGAGAGCAGTTCAGAAAAGCTAATGCAGTATTGGCACCGGTAATAGATTTGAAATCAAAATCGAGGGATATTGAAAGAGAGGAGGATGCTTCGATATCAAGTACTCTTGTCAGTAATGCGAACAACAGCAGCATTGGTGTCGGAGGCGAATTCGACTGGAATGTTGTTAACGAGTATGATCCAACCTGGCCTAATGAATACGAAAAAGTCGTTAAGGAATTAAGGGATATACGGGACAGAGAACATGATCAAGAGACCGAATCTCGGAAACGAAGGAGAGAAAGCAGTCGTTTCGAGGATGTTCAGGTTCGTTTAGATTATTTTTAAATTAAATGATTAAATTAAATTGTACTTTAAATAATCTATTCTAAGGGGCATTCATAAATTCAACAGTTTTACGCTGTTGTCAAGAGATATAAAATCTAATATAACAGGGGGTCTATGTGAGCGGGAAAACCGGGAATTTCTTTCAGTGACCGGTATTTTTCTCTCGAATGCACTAATATGCAAATTAAAAGTGGTTTCATATATTTTATTACTCTAATTCTGATTTTGAACACGGACTTTGTGAAAAAATCGTAATTCTTACTTGGAATATCGAATTTTCCAAAAGAATTACAATTCTGACCAGAAATTCAACTCATAGGAACTTAACGTTAAGCCAACGGAAAATTCAGTACGTAGTGTATAAAACTACCATAGGTCGGTAAAATCACACTCTTAAGAGTCAGAATTACATCAAGTTTTGTAATTTTACGCTCACGGAAACTAAGATTTTAGATTTATAATTAATTGAAAATTTAGAATAATTAATCAGATAATATGTGAATACGCAAGTGTCTCGTTTTTGTTGTATATCGAGGCGTTGGTTCTCTAATTTTGGCGCATTTTGATGGTTGATACAATGAAATGGATAACTATGTTCAACTTTTTTTTTACAGTTTTACGCAAAACAGACAAAATTCATATAGAATTCTAGCTACTCCTATATTGCCTTTTCCATTTGCTACTATTAGAACCGATAAAATTCGGCTATTCAAAATTTATATTTTATATTTTAATCTCGAAATATGAAGTCCATAAAAATATACATAGTATCTTATGTGTTTTAGACAGGTAGTAACGTGTCTGGCTTGTTTTTCTTTAATCTCCATGGAATTGTGTTGAGTTCGAGCTTCGAGAGTTCGAATCCTGTCGCCTGATATTTTTTATTTTATTTATTTTTTCACAGAATGAATTTTACATTTTCGTTGTGTAAAATTACCGACCGAATAGGAATATCACAAGTGCAATTATAAAATTCATCGCTAGGTGAATTTACTCATAACTTCGTAAATTTACTCCGACACTCGAGGGTCCTTTAATTAGCACCGACCAGTGATGTGAAATTTAACAGATTTTTTTTGCAGTGCAGGGAATAAATAAAAAGAATATAAAAAAACATTCACTTGAAGAATTACAATTATCCTAACTTGGAACAGGGAATTTTTTAAAAGAATTATAATTCTAAGTTGCGACATGGAATTTCAGTAAAGAAATATAATTTTGAGTTCAGGACAGGGAATCTCCGTGACGAATTAAATTTTTACTTTGGGACAGGAAATTTTAGTAAAGGATTATTATTTTAAGGTTTTGTACATGCAATTTCAGTGAAGAAAATAATTTTGACAGTTGGGACAGGAAATTCCCGTAAAGAATTATAATTTTGACTTTTGAACGGGGAATTTCGTAAAGAATTATAATTTTGACTTTGGGACGGGCAATTACCGCAAAGAATTAGAATTTTCACGTCAATTCATTTTTCTTTTCAATAGGAAATTTCAATGAAAATTATCATTTTATTTCAGGACAGGGAGTGTCCGTAAAGAATTATCATTGACTTGAAACAGGGAATTTCGACATGAAACGGGAAATCGGAAAAGAATTCTAATTCTGATTTAAAGAATGGAATTAAAAAAAAATCCCTGTACCAAGTCACAATCCGTCACAATTTGAAACTTCCCTCTTCCAAATTTTGGAAAAAGGAATTTACTATATTTCTGAATTATAATAGAAAATTTTGTAAATAAATATAATTCTGATTTGAAACAGGCAATTCTGGAAATTAATTTAATTACGGCTTGGTATAGGGAATTTTTTAAAAGAATTATAATTTTGAGTTTGGACGGGGAATAAATAAGTGAAATATATTTAAAAAATCCTGTGAAGAATTATAATTTTGTCTTGGCACAGGTAATTTTAGACATGGAACGGAAAATTTTGGAAAATTCGTCAGATTTGGAAAATTCCTGGTTTAATCAGAATTTTTTTGAATTTATAAATTCTTTTTTTTACAAATAAAAATTTGCTATAATTTGAAACTTTCCTCTTCCAAATTTTACAAAAAGGAAGTTACTATATTTCTGAATTAGAATAGAAAATGTTGTTGGAATGTTGTTTGGAACAGGGGATTTCCGTCAAGAATTATAATTCAGACTTAAGGACAGGGAATTTTTGAAAAGAAGTATTATTTAACTCGGAGCAGAGAATTTTTGACGTGGAACGGAAATTTCCACAAACCCGACGTTTAAAAATAAAATAAGTGAATGATTCAATCTTTCAAATTCAATTTAAATTTTATAAGATGAATACTTGAAACAAGATTTCTAAATGAATTCCCGATATTTCTACAAACCAGACATTTAAAAATAAAATAAGAGAATAATTCATTCTGTCTAAGAAAATTCTTCATTTTGTACTTCTTAAATGCAGAATTTTCACACTTATCATGTTTTTTATAAAATCCATTTTTGAACTCAATTTTACCAGAATTAATAGCACTTGAGCAACAGGTTTTTTTAATGATACTGACAGATAACCGTAATAGCGACAGATACAGTCTGATACAGACAGACGGTTATATATTACTTTTTAAGTGAAATCTAATATTGCAATAAAATTGAAATTACAGCCCCCAGTTGGAAATAATTTGATGGTGGCTCCCGAAAGAGACGAGGAACGAACTCCAACGTCGAGAGCGATGCCAGGTGGTGCAGCCATAGCGCCTCCTCCATCCTTGCAAGAATCAACAGATACGCCTCCACCATCTCCAAGACAAAACAACAACCTTGGCTACGCTACGTCATCCGTAGCTGCAAAAATAATGGCAAAATATGGATTCAAAGAAGGTCAGGGTCTTGGGAAAAAGGAGCAGGGAATGTCAGTCGCGCTCCAAGTTGAAAAAACGAGTAAACGAGGAGGAAGAATTGTCAGTGAACGAGAACAACTCATCATGCCACCTCCACCCCCCGTTACCGTTTCACCACCTCCAGGACAACAGCAAATGCCAGAGGAACCTAGCATTACCGAGATTATGAAGTCGCCGAGCAAGGTAATTTGTCTCTAAAATAATAATCATGAGCTAGATAATTACAACAGGGATCACAGTGGTTCAGCAGTTCAATTGTAGGGAAAATAGGGGACTTTTTTTTTAAGAAAAGGGGAAATTTTGTTTCTTTCAAAAATACCAGCGTAATGAACAAAAATTAATAAAATAAATGCAACAAGGCTTTTCTAAATTTCATCGTTTTAGTTGCAGTGTTTATTTAAATGCCTTTAGTTTACCACCAAAAATAAGTATCAGTAGGAGAAAATTAGTAGTAGAAAGAAAATTATCGTTTTAATCTATATTTTACTAAAATAAGTGCCATTTTTTATAGGTAAAAAATTACTTCCAAATACAGCAGACAATTTTCGAATTTGAAGTAATCAAATCAACTACAAATTAAATCAGTCAAAGTAAAACTATTCTGAACTCGAAAAATTTCAAATAAAAAAATCCGTCTTCCCGTTCAGAAAGAAAATTAAAGATCAACATTTCCTCTTTTCCAACTCAGTTAAAATGTTGAAAAGAAAAAAATTTCATCTTCCAGCTCAGAAAAAAAAACATTCTCCCCTTTCATCTTAAGGAAAATGTTTTTTTAAAAAACAGAACTTGTTCTCTGTCAACTCAATAAAAATGTTAAAAACGAAAAATTCCCTCTTCCAATTCAGAAAAAAAATTAAAGACTAAAGTTTCCTCCCTTTCAGTTCTGTAAAAATGTTAAAAATGAAAAACGCCGCTCTTTCAAAAATAAAAAAAAAGTGGAAAGAACTCCCTCTTACAAGTAAGAAAAAAATGAAAAACCAAAATTTCCTTCTTTCTTAAATAAAAATTGAAGACTTTTAAATTGTAAACCTTCCAAATTCAACTACATACTCTAAAAAAAGATTAAAAATAACATTTTAAATATTACAAATTTTCTAAATTGAACGATTCTAAACTTCTTTCAAAACTGAACACTTTTTAAATTAGAATTGTGAAATTAAAACTGTACTGAAACTGAAAGCCTTTAAAGTAAAATTATTTTACTTTAAATCGTTTAAAATTAATAAGTTTCAAATTGTGATTTATATTTTTCAAAATTCAAAAATTTCAGTTACAGACGAAAAATTTACAAAATGGAACAACTGAAATAGTAAAATTTTAAATTTAGCACTCGAAAATTTAAAAAATCCGCAATTTTGAAAGAAATAATCAACTATTTGTACTTTCATATTGAAATGGTTCAATTTAAACGTTTTCAATTTGTCAGTGTCGTTTAATTATGAAACTACAAACTTGAAATTACTTGGAATTATTTGAAAGTACTGATTCTTGTTTTTAATGATAACTTAAAGGTATTTAAGTAAAAATTTCAACTAAAAGGTTGAAATTGAGAAAAACCATGATTCTATTGTGTTACCCAATACTTTTATTTCTTATATTTTATATTTTTGATAGTGAATCTAACTTTTTTGTTTGTTTGAAAAATCGAGATCAAAAGATATGATATAACGCATATCCTAAATAATTCTATTCAGAATGGCCAGGAATACAAAACCTTAAAAAGCTCAAAAAATAATTACAAATATTTTTTTCACATTACATTGGACCTTGCCGATTATATGAGAATAAATATTAAAAGGTATAAAATCACAAACGAAAAGTCGGATCTTTCTACTAGTTTTGGAGCTTTAGGGTCACAAATTAATGAAATCGGTTTACACTTTTTATAATTTTCTAAATTTCAAAAATGGGGCTAATTTAAATTTCATGAAAAAAAGTCTCAATTTCAGTGTGTCTACCTGACCAAGAAACCGAGAATTTCATTCAGCGATCAGAATTTTTCATTCGATTGTACTAAAATGAATATTAAAAGTGTTTTGATATTTTATTACTCTCAGTTTCTTCAATTACGAAACGTACAGTGAAAAAGACTTTATTGTCAATAATGACGACAGTATAAGTGATGGTGTTTGCAATTTTTTTTAATATTTTGAAATTTTGTAAGTCTTCAAAATTTTGAAATCCGGTGTACACTTAAACTCGTTAATTTGTATTTATCTGAATTTGTAAATATATTTATATTTCTAAATCAAAGAGAGAAAGATCTGCGTTTTAAAATAACAGTATAAAAATTAATTATGATTTGGAACAGGGAATTTTGGAACAGATATCTGTAATTCTGAATTTAAAAAAAAAAAAATTTCTAAAAGAATGATTATAGTTTTGACTTTGAACAGGGAATTTTGAAAAGAATCATAATTTTGAGTTGGTTCAGTGAATTTTCCAAAAGAATTACAATTCTGAGTTATACCTGGATTTAAAAAAGAAGTATAATGAAGTACAATTCTGGCTTGAAAATGTGAATTTTCGAGAAAAATTATCATTTTGAGTTGGAATAGGAAATTTTCCGAAGCAATTATGTATAATTCTGAATTGGATTAGAGTTAAAAAATATTATAATTCAGGTCTGGAACAAAGAATTTTCCAAAAGAATTATAATTCTGACTTGGAGGAGGAAGTTTTCGAGAAGAATTGTAAATCTTAATTGGAAGAGTGAATTTTCTAAAAGGATTACGATTTTTATTTGGAACGGGGAATTTTCGAAAAGAACTATAATTCTGACATGGAAGAGGGAATTTTCCACAAGAATTACAATTCTAAGTTAGGACATGGAAAAAGAAGTATAAGTACCAGACCGGAAAAATGAAAAACTGACCAGAAGAAAACCGGAAAAGACAGGGAATATAAAATCATCCGTCGTGTAGACACTGTAATAATGATTATCATTGTTTGTTTTTGAAGGTCGTACTTTTGAGAAATATGGTTGGACCTGGGGAAGTCGACGAAGATTTGGAACCGGAGGTCAAGGATGAATGCAACACAAAATATGGAGACGTAGCGAAGGTGGTAATTCACGAAGTGAGAGACGTTCCTGCCGAGGAAGCTGTTCGAATATTCGTCGAGTTCAAGAGGATAGAAAGCGCCATCAAAGCTGTCGTCGATCTAAACGGACGATTTTTCGGCGGCAGGAACGTGAAAGCCGGTTTTTACTCCGTTGAAAAATTAAATAACTTTCAGTTGTTAGACTAGTCGCCCTTTAAATAAGTTAATGTATTTTTAAATAAATCTTTTGAGTGATTTGAGGGTTTCTTTTATGGCTGCAACTACAAATACCAGAAAACTTTTAAATTATTATATTTCACACGCATTTTATAAACTGACAAGAGAACAACACTTATCGAAGAGAGGAAGATATGAGACAACAGTTCCTTAAAAAAATATGATTTATCACAAATTGCAGAACTGCATCACTGAATGCAACCTTTCGGCAGATTTTTCAAGAGGAGGCAAACCTGTTGCAACAAATTCTTGAGTATCGCAGGCTGGTTGCTGAAGCTCTAAAAAGAGAAATCATCAGTACTGAATTTCATAGAGTACGTTTTTCTGAATGGCATTCTTATCCGGTTTGATTTTCCTTACCTGATCGAGAGAAATAGTAGGTATGAAGGAGACTTCACTCCGGTTTTTTTCGGTTTCTTCTCCATATTTGGCTAATAACTCTTTTCCATGTTCTCCGTTGGAACAGTCGAGAATTGGTTTATAGTTTATACCCATATTCTCGGCGCAGGTCCTCATTATCTCCTGGGGTTCATGATTTCGCTTGATCATGCAGGTCAGGTACTCTAATTGTTGTTTCGGATCCTTTATCGCCTCTATCGCACACGCATGAATCATATTTGCTTCACATTCAGCAGGACCGTGTTGGCATTCAAATGTGTAACCATCTTCGGTTTTCATGGTCTTTAAAAAAACAGACAAAAATGCTTGAATAGCTTTGCAAAATGCTTGAATTCAAATATGGAAAAAAGTTACCCTGGCTTTTCCGTAAGGAATTGCTTCAACCTCTATATTTTCTGATATCCGCTCATAAGTGGGAAGCAGTTGTTTTAAAAAAAAGTGACGAGAATCGGGACACAGAGCCTCGTAGAAAACAGCCACGTGCACTTTTTGCACACTAGGGACTACCTGTTTCGAATCTTGAGATGAAATTCTATCATGATTCACCTGTTCTACATAAGATTAATAAGTATTAAAAAAAGACAGATATTAAAAGAACAATTTGGTTGAATAAATAATCCAGGGAAGCTATTAGAAACCTGATATTTTTTGTTGTCCTATTTTAATGTTTTATGTAGAGCCATCAAGTTTATTTTTAGATATTTTGTGATAGGAAATAGTATGAAATAAAGATAGACTTATCTTTTTCATAAAATAATGGTCGGCAAAAAGCTTTAAAACCTCGAATATAAAAACGTGATAACAGAAACGTTTACAGTTTTCTAATCAGGTTGACCATTTTGATCGAGGAAAAAATTTTCCGGTTTTTCCCCAGTACAAAATTGAAAATAAAAAGTCCCCTCATTTCATCTGAATCTTAAAAATACCAAATTTGCCCGCTGCCCACTCAATAGAAATGTTAAACAGAAAAAATGGCCTCTTCCAAATCAGAAAAACAATTAATGATCAAAACTTCCTCCCTTCCAACTGAATAAAAATGATAAAAACAAAAAGCTTCAGTTTATAAAAACTTTAAAACTTAAATTTCCTCCCTTCCAATTCAATAAGAATGTTAAAAAAATGTCCCGCTTTCAATTCAGAAAAAAAATGACAAAAATTCCGTCCCTTCCAACTCTATAAAAATCTTGAAAATAAAAAGTTTCCTTTACAACTCGAGAAAATTCGAATTTCTTTCTTCCAATTCAGAAAAATAACCAAAATTTCGTCCCTTCAACCTCCATAAAAATGTTGAAAATGAAGAAGGTGCTTCTTTCAATTCAGTAAAAATTGAAAACCAAAATTTCCTCCCTTCCAGCTCAATAAAAATGTTAAAAAGAAAAAATGTCCCGCTTCCAATTCACAAAAAAAAATAACAAAAATTCCGCCCCTTCCAACTCTATAAAAATCTTGAAAATAACAAGTTTCCCTCTTTATTACGCAATGTGACTTTGAATTATTATATTATTATTTATTTATATTCCCATAAATTAAATAAAAATGCTAAGTATAGAAAATAGCCTCTTCCAATTCAGGAAAAAAATATAAATGCAATATACCTTCCAACACAATAAAAATGTTAAAAAGAAAAATTTCCCGCTTCTAATTCAGAAAAAAAAAGAAATTACAAAATTGTTGTCCCTTCCAAATTTATGAAAATCTTGAAAATAAGCAGATGTCTCTTCTAATTAAAAAAGAAATTAAAAACCCAAATTTCCTGCCTTCCAACTCGATAAAAATTTTAAAAATAAAAAATGAACCTTCTTCCAATTCATAAAATATTGAAAACCAAAGTTTCCTCCTTTCCAACTCGATAAAATTCTTAAAAATATAAAATGTCCCTCTGCCAATTCAACAAAAATTAAAAACTAAAATTTCCTCGTTTCAAACTCATGAAAATGTTGAAAATATCATATTTTCCGCCTTCAATTCAATAAAAATGTAAAAAACAAAAAAGTTCCTCTTCCTATTCGGAAAAAATTAAATACCGTAATTTCTTCCCTTTCTTCTAAAATTAGAATTGTGAAATTTAAACTTTTTTTAAACATAAATCCTTTAAGATCGAATTATTTTAATTTTAAGTCGATTTAAATTAATAATTGTTTATTTGTTATAGACACATCAAAATTGAACACTTTCACTGAGAGATCTAAATATTTAAAAAAATGGAACAATTAGCATTGTAACGTTCAAAGTTTAAATTTAGCACTCTGACATTTTAACGATTTAAGGCTTTCTATTCCAAATTTAAAAAATTGAATATTTTTGACTGAAATAATATTTAAATATGATTTGAAATTCAATAAAAGGGTTTAATCATGATTCTATTAATTTGAAATTTTAAAAAGTTTATAAAGTTTTAGTTGGATGTTCACATTAATTTGACTACCGAGGCTTTCGAATTGAAACAGTTCAATTTTCAACGTTGAAATCTGCAAATTGTTTAACTTTGAACAGATTCAGAATCGTCTTGTAGAATCAATTATTGTTCAATTTTTAGTACTCGATCTACAGTTCAGTTTTAAGAATCGATAATTAATTTATACTTAATCAAATTAAAACTTTTTTTCGAAAAATTTCAAATTCAAAAGCTTTAATTTTTTAATTGTTTAAGTCTTCGAAACTGCATTTAAAAATTCTTTAAATGAAAAATGTACGCTTAGAAATGAAGACCCAAAATGGAAAATTTTTTATGTAAAATTTTGTAAAGTTACGCGTTGTAAATTAAGTCATTTCATAATTGAAAAAGTTAATAATTGAAACTCAACATTCAAAATAAGTTGAAATCGAACTTATTTTAAATTGCATTATATCATGAGATATGAAATTTGTGACATTTCAGGATATTGGATAGATTTTTTTTCTAAGAATTTGTAAAATTCCCGATCGAAAAATAAATTCACTGTCATTTCCCGGTTTTTCCCGGTCTCAAAAAATTCCCGGTTTTCCCGGTCCAGTGGCCGCCCCTCAAAGTATAAATATTAAAGAATTGCAAACTGAAACTTAATTCCTGACGAATTTAGAGAACATTTTTTAGACTGAAAAAGTGAATAATAATTTTAAATAATAAATTCGGAGAGGAAGAATCATCCACACCTTTTTTTGCTTGGTCAGAATGTTATCTATTCTAAAGGGGGGAAAATGTGTACGTTGTTCGTCAGGCTATAATTTATTGATAATAAATAACCACTCTCCTCTGCAAAACGTCTAAACTTCATCCATGAAAATTTCTTCAACAATAAGAAAATGGGACTGCGGAATTTATAAATCAAATAATATAGCAGGTATAGAGTAGTAAAAGATTATTTGATGCTTCTTGAAATTTATCAATGTAAAAATAATTAGAAACCTATTGCATTTATTAGAAATTCAAGGTGACGTTTATAAGTATAGAATTTAATGACAATTAAAAGAAATATATACACAAAAAGCGTTGAACAATTTTCCGCTAGAATGAATTGTAAGCCTCTGAATACCTCTAAGTAAACGTTTTACGTAAGAAATTATTCACAAGAATAATGTAAGATACCCAGTGTCCCACAATGGAGCGAAATCAAAAAACGAGGTTCAAAATAACTTGTAGAAGACAATTTTTGGCCGACTTTGGATTTTCCTTGTAGAAAAATTCTTAATTCAATTTTAAAAAGATCTGTGTAGGCAAATTTTTTAATTTTTGTATCTTTAACTTTTAAGTTATTGCAAATAGCGAAAAAATGTCATTTTTTGTAACAATTTTTGTTATGCGCGCTCAGCTCAGTACCACTTGGATTTAATGCGCGGGGGTATTTGGAAGAACACAAATTTGTCAGTTGTGAAGTTAATTATTATACACAACTTGAATTGATAAATAATCAACATTATGGATGTTTCAAATGAAATTATGGATTTTTTTGCAAAGTATATTTCTGCATTAAAACTGCTTGTTTTTATCGACCATGTGATACATGATCATGGTTATTTGTTATCCGATATTCTTTGTTAATTCTATACAAAAATTCACACTATAGACATTTACAGGCAGAAAGAAATCGCTTTTTCCCTTAATTCTCCTCAAATTATGTTGCCAGTTGTGTCTTTTGAAGAAAATTTGTCATTCGAAATTTTGTCTCAATTTTATAAACAAATTATATAAACAAATACCCAGTTGGACATGTGAGGGCAGAAGGAAATCGCTTTTTTCTCTTAATTCTCCTCAAATCATCTTCCTAGTGATGTGAATATGGAGATTTAATAGAAAATATGTAAATAGAAAAATATATGAAAAGGTTTGAAGAAGGGGGGGGGGGGCGAAAAATATAATGCCTGGGGCGCATTTCTCCTTAAACCGGCACTGAAGATAACAAAATAATAAAATTGAAACTTTTCACGACTTGTTTTGACTAAATGACCTAAAAAAAATATTACTTACACTGTAAAATCGCTACGACTATATCGCAATAAATTTCCAAAATTTTGGTAAAATGACCGTGATAATCGTAGGTATAAAAAAAAGACCTGCGATAAACTTAGTGATTTCACAAAATCTGAGTAAAATCACATGAGTCTGAAATTCGCAAAGTTTACGAAAAACACAATTTTTTTGTTAAGTCGGAATGTTTTTGCTGATAATAACCGAATTTATTGCCAAAAAGACCCCGAAAATTTTTCAGCCCTCCAGCGCATGTGGAACCCTCCCCAAATTGACCCATAATGTTTAAAACATTTTGTAAAAAGACACTAATTAGAAAAATTGAAATGTTTTCACTGAGTATAGCTGAATTTCATGCCAAAAATGTCCAAGAAAAGTTTCATCTCTTTATCCCATGTGGAACCCACCCTAAATCAACCCCTAAAGTTTAATAAATTCTGTAAAAACACACTCATTTAAGAAGTCAAAATTTGTTCGATGAACATGGAATAATTTCATGACGAAAGCAAATCGCAAATTTGCATGCCAGAAGGTCTTCAAGAAAGTTTTAACCCTCTAGTGCATGCGGAACGCACCCCAAATCTACCCCAAAAGTTTCAAAATTTTTTTAAACAGACACTCATTTGAAAAGCTGAAATTTTTTCGCTGATGGACGCAGCATTTCATGTCAAAAGTCTTTAAAACAAGTTTCATCCCTCAAGCGCATGCGGAACCTACCCAAAATTGAATTTTTGAAATATGAGAGGTTGTTTTAGGGCGGGTCTCACATACGCAAGAGAGATACAACTTTTTTGTGGTGCTTCTGACATTAAATGCTGCCACTATCAGCCAAAAAATTCGACTTTTAAAATTTCTGAAACTTTAGGGGTTGCTTTGGGGTGGGTTCCACATGTGATAGAAAGATGAAACTTTTTTGGGTAGCTTTCGGAATGATATGCTGCCATTATCAGCAAAAACATTTCGACTTTTCAGAAAAAAAATCTGCCCGCTGGGCGGGGACATTCTCATGGCACAGACTTTTTAAAATTAAAGGTCAAACCACTGACAGGGCCGGCGGAGAAAGAATTTTCAGTTTATGGGGTTTTTTGTTTGACCGAAGGGGGGAACAATTTTTCGAAGAAAATTAATAATAATAATCTTCCAATTTATTCATTCACTTTGTCCACAATGAAGCTCCTATGCTTCCGCTCGCTTTTCGCATATTTTTTGTCTCACGGTTTGTTATCTTATATCAATCTGACAGTTTATTAGTATACGTCAGTTTGACATCTTATAAAATTGTCTTCCCACTTGAAGCAACATAAAGTTGTTTCCCTTGCATGGAAATGCCTTATCATTGATTTTCAAGTTATTACTTTTGCAATTCAAATTAAAATGATTGAATTTTAAAAAAGGTGATGCACGATTTGAAAGTTAATCAATTTTGACGGCTTAGTTTTATGATCCCAATTTAAGAATTTTTCAATTCTAAACGATCTCATAAATGACCGAATTTTTAACTAAATAGTTGAATTTTTAACCAAAAAGATGAATTTTCAACCAAGAAGATTATATTTCCAGCAAAAAACGAATTTTTAGCGAAATAGTTACATTTCCAATCGAAAAGATGAATTTAAACAAAATAGTTCAACTTTTAACCAAGTACTTGAAATTTCAACCAAAAAAGATGAATTCTCAACGAAAAATGTAATAGTTGATATTTAAACTAAAAAATATTTTAATTTTAAATCAAAAAGAGTTGAATTCATCTAAAAAAGACGAATTTTCAACAAATTAGTTGAATCCTCAACCACAACAGATTAATTTTCAACCAAACAGTAGCATTTTTAACCAAAAAAATTAAATTTCTATCAAAAGAGAGGAATTTTCAAACCCAAAAGACAAATTCTCATGAAAATATTTGAATCATCAACCAAAATAGATAATTTTCTACCAAACAGTTGCATTTTTAACAAAACAGATGAAATTTCTACCAAAAAAGATACATTTTCAAACAAAAAAACACGAATTTTCAACCCAAAAAATTTTTTCAGTCATACAAGAATTTTCAACTAAAAAAAAAAATAAATTTTTAACCAAAAATTGAATAATTAATTTTTCAGTTAAAGAAATTGATTTTCAACCAACAGGAAAAGGAATTTGCAGCAAAATAGTTAAATTTTAAACGAAAAGGTTAACTTTCAACCCAATAATTAAATTTTCTATAAAAATAATTAAATTTTGAAGCAAGTAATAAAATTTTTAACCAAAAAAAATTAATTCTTAACGAAAAGTATAATAGTAGACTCAACAAAAAAAAATTAACTTGTAACCAAAAATATTTAGACTTTATTATTGAGTTTTATCAACAAATATTTAATGTTAAATATTTTTAATATAATATTTTAAATTGTCCAATTTTCAGTTGAAGATTTTAAAAAATGAATGATTTAAAATTGAAAAAAATTGATTGGAAGATTTCAAAAATGAATAATAATTCTAAATGAAGTGTTAAAAACTACATGATTTAAAATTAAAAAATTAAAAATTGTGTTGTTTAAAATCAAAATAGATAAAAATTGAATTATCTGAAATTGATACCTCAGTAATTGAATAATTTCTTCAATTTTGGAATGTTACAATTTAATTTTTTTAGATAATATCCATATACAATTCTCGAATCTCATAAGCTTTGAATTTGAAACATTAAGTTCAGTTTTCAATTTCAAATTGTCAAATTTTAATCACTCCGAATTGAACAGTATTTAAAATGAAGTGTTTTCAACTTTTAATTATTCAATTTTGAAGGCTTTTAATTAGAAGTAATACAATTTTAATTCCTTTAAATTTTAAACGAGCCAATTCTCAAAATTCTAATCTGCAATTATTCAATTCTGAACGCTTTGAATTCAGAATCATATAATTTTAACTCCTTTTCATTCAATTCGAAATATTGTCCTTTCTTCAAAATTTTACCTGATCTAAAATTGTTTGATTTATAACTTTTTCACTTGAAAATCGTTCAATATACATTTTTTTAAAATCTCAAACTCTTCAATTAGAAAATTATTAATTATTGTTTCAAAAATTTGTAAAACTCTTAATATTTAAAAATTTGTTTGATAATAGATTTTTAAATTGTTTATATTTATAATATTAAGAAATAAAAATCCAGGTAAGTGTAGTAATATAGTTAATACTAGTATACATTTAAAGGAAAAAAGCGTTCTTATTTCAGTGTATGGAATTCCATACACTCTCCGATCTAGTGTATGGAGTACTCCATACACTCCATATATACTTTGTCGCCCCTGACTACTGAAAACTGTAATTTGGTAATTGTGAATTATTTTTTTTTGTTAAAGCTCCTTCGGCTTTATCGAACACATTCTCATCACGTGTCTCGCGCCTCGCACTCGATTAAAGTATGTATATCCATAACGCAAAATTTTCTGTATTATATTGAACTCTATTATACTAAATGTACGTTATATTAATTTCTGTACCTCGGTCCGGAATTTCTGATTTAGGCGAAAAATTTTGCCATGAAACATTTGATTATATCCTGTGTCGATTTTCTATAAATTTAAATTTTTATTTTTAATGGCATTGCCCACGATTAAAAAAAAACTAAGCGTCTTATTAGAAAATAGGCATAAGAAAACATGTGGTTGTTCACCATAAAAAAATTTTAATTACAAAAAATTCGCTACAATATTTTTGCCCATAGGGAAATCTTTTTCAATTTACAAATTCAAAAACCAAACAGAAGACATTAACCGATTTCAACAACTTTCGTTGTACTTCTTTCGAATGTCAAAGCACAACTTTTTTTTTTAATAATCTCTTTAAAAACCTACGTAAAACCTGAATGGAAAAACTGCGCAAAGTTCAAAATGCAAATTTTTTATAATTTGATTTTTTTTAAATTATCCAAAATGAATTAAAAATGTTAGATTTTACATGTACTGACGAATTTAAACATGTAAATATTGCAAGACATTTTCTGCAACTTTGTACATGTATATTTCGAAAAAAATATTAAATTATGCGCTATTATGCAAAAATTTCTAAATTATGCGATAAAATAAAATTATGCGCTTTGATGCGACGTTAAACTGAATATATTTAGTAAGGAAACTTTATATAACATGAAAGTTCTGAGTTATAGTTAATTTTGCGACATTATGCGATTATGCGCTTCGCATAAAGGTCCATGATAAACGTAGTTAAATTACATGTATTTTTTTACAGTGTACCTCATAAGTGGCGGTGTTGTCCGGCATAGACGCAAGCCAGATTCTCGAAGATTGCCAGAGCAAGAATATTAAAACAATAGCGATTATAATCCGATTTCGAAAACTTCCTAGCCCCATTTTCTACTGCGGTGAAAATGGTAAAAATAAAGTATAAGTGCCCCAAACTCAGGCACTCGTTCTTTTCCAAGTGCACTCAGAAACTGATTTCTTTTTGAAATCAGCCTGTTGTCATATCGTTGTAATTTCACTCAAACGTCTCAACCAACGCATACTTCCACGGAAAATATGCGGAGCCAATCGCAATCGTAATTGATCGGATCGGGAGGTTATGTCGCAGAAGGAAAAGGAATTCCGTTTTGAAAGAGAGATGACATCGGAGTTGAGTAATAACAACAATATAGCCACAGGTGATTGTATCCACCAGCAACCACACCTGTCTTACGAGCTCTTTTCCTTATTTATTTTTTATACACGCAACGTGTATAATAAATTACTAAATCGTCACTATCTCCACCTAGCGAGCCTTTTCGATATATTCTACCTTGCAACAGTCAAAAAAAAATTTGTTCGTTAATTTTGTTACATATTTCTCATTTTGAGACATTTATTTTATTTTAAAAAACGACGGGAGGGGTGTGAGAAACTTCTTGTCGTATTAAGGTTTTAGAGGTTAGGTCTCAGGTGTTTTCACTGATCTCTATATACCTGGCAATACCTGGACTTGACATGAATTGGACGCTAGTGATGAGCATTGAAGCGAATGTCGCCATGTAAATTTCGCCTTTGGACCAGAAATGGGTACGTATAATACATTGTGTATATTCTGTATATTCCATGGGTTTATACATAATATTACCGTAGAGGGAAGATAAGTAGATATTACTACGTCTATTTCGTCCCGAGTTTTCTACAAATCCTACAAGTGTATTTTACGTTTTCTCACGTGACAAAAGAAGCGGGGATTTTAAATTCTATATTCTAAAAATATCTAACTGTTGACAGAAACAGTCGATATTGATTAATTATTTAATTATTTGTTACTATTAATCATTTTTATCAACATATTTTGTAAACAATACATGTATACTGAAGTTTTCATTGTGGAATGTTCCCGTGAGCATTGGAGTCGTAGGTGTTCATGTTGAGTAACGGCCTAGGAGTACCTAACCTACATTTCGGTGTCAGATTGTTTTTTTAGTTATTTGTTATAATGGTCATAACCAGCCCCTTGTTAGTTCTCTCCATAGAGATATTATAAATAGAGGAGGGGAGCCAGGCCTCCAAGCATCCATGGCAAAGAGAGAGATAGACGATCGGAATGACCCAGTACGCGCATGCGCAGTAGGAACGAGTATCAGAGACTGTCAGCTGAGCAGAGTACGCTTGTTCTTGGTAGTACATAAATTCGGAGCATGCGCGTGCTGGGCCATTTCGATCATCTGTCTCTCTCGCTCTCCCACGTTCGCCGGTGGACGCTTCCACTTACAGAGGCCCCTATGACTCCCCTCC
>JAUMHM010000088.1:16757980-16772150 GCA_032362435.1 Melikaiella ostensackeni | reverse complement strand
AATTACAGCATGCTGGAATTTTCATACACTTTATTTGCGAGAATTACCATAACCTGAAAATTCACACCAGCTTGTAAGTTTATAAAACCCAGTTGTGATTTCACATGACCTAAAAGTAAAATCACCGACTTCTGTGAATATCCAACGTTGCACATTAGTAATAATCGAACCCACATTTAACGTGGTAAAGTTACAGTAAAAATTTTTTACAGTGTAGCATTTGACGTTTGCCATAGTGACTATTTTGAGGCATACCTGCATGGGAAAATAACCTCAATGGCAAATATCACTTACTAGGTTTTTCCGTTGGACAGCAGCAGAATACATACATTTGTATATATACATATTTGTATTTTGTATGTACATTGTTCATCATTCTAGATCATTTGTATGTACATTTGTTTAATCGTTTTTGATGATAACTCTCGAACCGTCGTACAAAAATCTCTAATTTCCTCTTCTTTCCTTCGTTTGAACAAATCAATCAGTCAGAAGCATTTAGCCCAAAATTTCAACTCTAAAATAATCCTTGGCTGCTTTCGCCGAGTTGGTAAGAGAAAAGAGCAAATATTCCAAGGACTGTGAGAGACCATGAATTTTAGGAGGTGCCGTGCAAAATGTGCAGGAAAGCAAAAGTACTACGAGCCGCCCTAAGCGAGTGGCCACAACAGGTGTCGCACAACCAAGCCCGGAAGAAGCTTCTCCGCGCAAGAAGTCACGTGGTAGAGCATAAGGCGACACATTACCTATCTTCTTACGTTTTGGGTACAGCAGTGTCTGCATCGTAGGAAATATGTACATGTGGTATGGAGCTCGAAAAATCGTGGCTTGACTACTTAAAAAGCCAGCATCCTTCAAAAAGGCATTTTCAGGAACTTTTAAATCCAACTTCCGGGAAAAACCATCGAGGGGTTATTACGAAATGATAAGCGTCACGGATGAGCATGCTATCATACTGATATGTACATATCGACTACGGCTCAGACTTTTCAAAAACGAAAGAAAAGAAAGCAAACTGGAAAGGCGACCAGTGTTGGGAACTTACTCAGAAAAGAAACTCGTTGCATACTATTAATCAAATTTGAAGTCAATCAAATGCAATAAATTAATGTATTTATGTTACATTTCAATTCAGCTCTTCAAAAAATTGCAAGACTTCTTAACAGTGTCAGATTGGCAAATTTAGAGTAAAGTTGAAACTTAATTTACAGTTACAATTTCTGTAGTGAGTTTTCACGAACACTGATTTAAAGATGAAGGCAATCGATCGAAAGGGTGTGTCGTGTACTAATGCACTCTTGTAATAGTATATTTTTGATGTTGTAAGTGAATCGTACGTGATTCGGTTGGGCTTAACATACATTTTCCATTGAATATGATAACTATGTACAAATATATATGTCTGGGGTTTATAAGTGTTCTATAAAACAGAGAGATTGAATCGAGAAACAAGGATCATTGAGAAATAAGGATCATTGAGAGTCGAGCAATTGTAAAATCAGCGATTCGGCGAGTCTTAGACCTACAGCTGGAAATGTACAATTGTACAATGTGTGTACGTTGTTGAAGAAAATTGCTGCATACGAAATTTAGCGATAGTGTAGTCGAGCGACCATGGATTCTCGAAGGTCGAGAATCGCAATGTTCCACTTTTTATTCTTCGCTACCCTCGCGGTCTATGGACGCCGTATGTGGTTTTGAAATTAGGCTTGTTACCCAAATTTCAGAGCAGATTTCGCCACGCCTTTAAGCTCCTTAGGGCGCAAGTTTTCTAGCATTTTCTATTCATGGTGAACAGCTATTCGCTGAAATTTCGGGTGTGCACAGTGGAGGTTATTTTCCACGCATGCGCCAAGTTTAGCCAATAGCTGATCATCCTGATCGCTATGAACAATACAAAATTATAGAAAACATGCGCCCTAAGGAGCCAAAAGAAGTGGCGATATCAATCTGCTCCAAGTTTTGGGTGTCTAGCCTAATTCTGTAGATCTAAGGTAATCCGAGCGCAGATTCGAGACAGTTTTTTTTTTAAACTGCAATGAATTTGCACCGCAATTAAAAAGTGACCTACAAAAATATGTAGGGATCTATCGACCAGTGGTGCCGCATATAATTTTAGCCACTTAAATATTATATATGTATTTTAGGAAGAATCTTGATTTCTAACAAGCTTAATTCAAGTGTAAAAACATATTTTATCTTTGTATTACTTTTACTGTCGCCCAAGATTTTTCTTCTTTTTGAAAATATCATGCATAGAGTGTATATGTATATTTAAGCATTTAGCAAATTGAAATCTAGACTTCGAATATTGATATCTTGATTCAGATTTGCTGAATGTAGTCGAGATAAGTTATTTCAGAATCTATTCATATCAGGCCATTTGCGATGTATTTGGAAATCTAATTTTTATGATTAAAGAACACTGGTAACAGACTTTGGAGTGGACATCTTTGAAAATCAACTTGTATCTTAGATTTCGCAGATTCCTGAGAACTGAGAAGAAAATCAGAAAAAAATAATTATTTCGAGAGTATTACTTTAAGTTTCTAAAGATAAGAGAGTGGATAAGTGTGTCTTTTTTTCCAATTTCTTTTCGAGATTGTGAGAGAAACCTGTTTTCGAGTGTAAAGAATCGCGGTCTTCACGAAAAGCTATAATATGATATACTTCGAAAAGATTTCACGATATTAGATATTAATTTATACGAAGTATGAGTTTGCTTCATGGGAAAGTCTATTACGAGTTTGTAGTTAAAATTTAGGAACGACAAACATACATTCTAAGTACAAGATTGTTATACCGACGAATAGAGATCATTTGCTCTGCACCATCACCTTCTGTCCCCCTAATCCGGAGCAAAAATTTAGAGCATTGCTCCAAAATTTTGTGTATGTGTATGTAGTATGCTATGTGCATATGCATAATTATTGTGGATTACGAGAGTTTTCGGTTTATAAGCCATCACACATTGTAATTCACACGATAAGTGAATATAAAAAAATCATTTTTTATTACGAAATAAAATTACACAGGTCGGAAGTCTACCGTTTGCACATTTAGAAATTAATCAGAGTGCCCTTAGAGAAAAACCAGTGGAACTTCTCGTACTGGAAATAAATAAAATATAATTATCTGATTAAGCCAAAACCGACGATTTTTTTCTTGTTTGACACACTTCCATATTCCACTATGTAAAAAACTAGAATAAAGTTTCAAACAATGCCAATTGATATTTTTATAATATTGGCCTGAATTATATTTTTATTCTGTAGTTTCGAGTCGTAAAAACTAAGGGTTAGATATTTTACTTTATTTCCAGTTTGCAATAGCAATTATGTAATAAATTTAGAACGTTTTTTCTTTTAAATTCTGGAAATCATTATCGATGTTTTTATTGCTGAAGATGTAATTAAGAATAATATTGGAAGAAATTCGATTTTATGTGAATTCAGATTTAGAATCACTGGAAGTTCAAAGTGTTGATTTAAAAACCATTTAATTTCTCTGAAGTATCCCTTGTTTAAAAATTTTTAATTTGAAAAATATTCAGAAACAGTCGCTTGTAACTTGAATAGTACAAATTTCAAACTATGATTTTTCAAAAATAGGAAACGGCTTCATCGTTTAAAAAAATTACTTAAAGTCAGTTTTTGAATTTTATAAAGCCTTTAAACTCGAGAAATTGAACTGATATTTGATACAGATAATTTTCTTTATAAAATATTTTGAATTTGGAAGCCTCGAAATTTAAAGCTAAATTAATTCAGAGTATTTAGATTTTATAATTTTGGAAAGATTTTAAGTTTATAATCTTCGAAATTTGAAGAAAACTAATTTTAGAAGACTCCAAATCGGGAAGTCGTCGAAAATTCAAACTTTCAAATTTTTGAGGTTCAGAATTTGAGAACCACCTAATTTGAGTTTTCAGATTTCAAGAGACCTAGGTTTAAAAACATTAAATATTTTTTTATTCTACGATTTTAGACACTAAATTTTGCAGCGTTTTTAGTTTAAAAGCATTAGAACTCAAAAGATTTTCGTATTCTTTGTTTTTAAACACTTCCTCTCGTCGACAAAAATTTGTGCAAGAAACCTGAAAATTGGTACCATTTCTAAAATCGACAAAGTTTGCAGTAAAATGTATTTCTCAAAATTTTATAGCAGAAAAGTTCTAGTTACAATAATTGTGCATTTTATTTTATAATATTACAGTTTTTCGCAGAAAACGACACAAACTTTTACATTTAGAAAATTCGAATTGTTTTGTCTTGCAAGTTACTATAAAAAAGACAGTAGTCATGTAAATAATGATCAATTATCCGATTTTACAGGGTTCTTAAACATAAAAATTAAATTTTAAAAAAGTTTCAATTTTTTTTTCACTTTTGGATTCTTTCAATAGATAAAATTGTGTTTCTCAAAATTTGCAAAACTGTAAGTCTTGATTTGATAGTTCAATTTATTGTAATTTTTGTAGTTTATAGGCTTCCAATTTGAAATAATAAATTTTGAGATTCAGAAAGTGAAATTTAAACAAGTAAAGACAACACTAATTTGAAGCTTTTATTTCATTAATTTGAACAATAGGTACCGCGATCAGAATAAGAAAAGGCATTAATTTATTTTTAATAACAAAGCACATTAATTTAAAATAATTATTTAATTTGTGAAATAAAAGTATAAAAGAGTTTCCAATTTTATTTCTGATTTGCCAACTTTGTTCTTCAAAATTTTAAAAGCAATCACATAAAAAAAGTCTTGATTTATTAGCTAAAAATAATGTACTCTCATCATTTTTGTCATAGTTTATTGCACTTCATTTTAAAAAAACGACTTTTTGTAGCTTCCTCTAATACGCTTTCACTCTGAAAGTTTGTGATATTTTTATTTTAAATTCAAATCCATCCTGTTCAAACATTAAAATCATTTAAATAATTGCCAATTTTACAAAATTAAATTGTCTTCAAGAATGTAAGATGCGACTATTCCAGGGCATCTACTCACCTGGAAATCCTATAAAAACTGGAATTGTCAGGAAATTTTTATATATGTACCTAGAAAAGCCTGGAAATGTCTGGGAACTTTTTCAAGTGTGCTATTTTTTTAAATTGTAATATAAATTTAAATAATAATGATTTCTTATTTGTAAAAGTAACTTTTATAGTAACTGGATTTATATTGATTTAAATCAAACTTCTTTATATCATTTTCACTATTCTCAGGAAAATATATTTTATTCAAAGTATTATTATGTTAAATATGCACTGAATTTTAAGTATGAAGATAAAATAATTTCTTTCAATTATTATTCAAATTCATGTACCTTAGGAACAAATTTAAGAAATAATCAATTATGTTTTTAGTATTATTAATTTATTTAGTCGTTCGATGGCGATAATTAATAGATTTAAGTGTGTCCTGTAATCATTTGTTAAAACTTCCTAAATTAAATACAAGATTATTTTCTATCGAAAAAGACGAATTTTCAACAAAAATAGTTTAATTTAGAATCAAGGAGGTGAATTTTCAATTAAAATGATGAATCTTAAACAAACAAAAGTGAATTTTTAACAAAGCAGTTCAATTTTCAACCAAGTAATTGAATTTTATACCAAGAAAAAGGAATTCTTTAACGAAAAATGTAATAGTTGATATTTTAACCAAAAGTGATCAATAAAAAAATACGAATTTTCAACCCAAAAGGTGAATCCTGAACCAAAAGAGATTATTTTTCAAACAAACAGTTACATTTTTAAAAAAAAATATCAAATTTCTACTCAGAGAAATAAATTTTCAAACCAAAAAGACGAATTTTCAACATAATAGTCAAGTTTCAAACTAAAAACATGAATTTTCAACAAAAAATATAATAGTGGATATTTCAACCAAAAAAGATTCAAATTTTAAATAAAAAATAGTTAAATTCAATCAAAAAAGACGAATTTTCAAGAAAATAGTTCATTTGTAGCCAAACAGTTGTATTCAACCAAAAAAGACGAATTTTCAACAAAATAGTTCATTTTCAGCCATGCAGATGAATTTTCAACCAAATAGTTGAATTTTTCACCAAAAGAAATGAATTTTTAAACCAAAAAGATGTATTTTCAATATACAAGCGTTGATTCTTCAACTGAGAAAGATTTTTCAGTCAAAAAACAAAAAAATCAACCAAATTGTTGAAGTTTCAAGACAAAAAGATGAATTTTCTTCAAAACAGATGAATTTTTAACGCGAAAATGTGAATCTTCAACGGAAAAATTAATTTTTAACTAAATAGTTGCGTTCTCAACCAGAGCAGGTTATTTTTCTCCCAAAAATTTGCATTTTTGACCAAAAAAGATTAAATTTCTGCCAGAAGAGATGAATTTTTATACCAAAAAGACGGATTTTATACAAAACAGTTGAATTTTGAACCCAAAAAAAAAGGATTCCTCAGTCAGAATAGATTAATTTTCAACCAAAATTGGATTTTTAACCAAAAAAGATGAAATTTACACCAAAAGAGATAAATTTTTAAACCAAAAAGACGAATTTTCAAGAAAGAAGTTGAATTTTCAACAAAAAAGTTAATTTTTAACCAAGTAGATAAATTTTCAACAAAATAGCTGAATCCTCAACCAAAATACATTGATTTTCTATCAAACCGTTGCATTTTTTAGAAATAACAATGAAATTTCTATCAAAAGAGGTCAATTCTCAAACCAAAAAGACGAATTTTCAACAAAAGAATTAAATTTTCAACAAAAAAGTGAATTTTCAACCAAATAGATGAATTTTCAACTAAATAGTTGATTCGTCTACCAAAACAGATTGATTTTCTACCAAACAGCTGCATCCTTAACCAAAAAAGATGAAATTTCTATCAAAGGAGATGAATTTTTAAACCAAAACGACGAATTTTCGACCTGAAAATATGAATTTACCACAAAAAAGTGAATTTTCAACCAAATAGTTTAATTTTCTACAAAACTCTTTTAATTTCAACAAAAATGAAGTTACTCGTTTTATCCATGTAGATATTTAAAAGGACTGAAAAAAACATGAATTATAATAAACTCGCCACATCAATTGCTTCAAAAAATTCATAATTGAATGGCTCCTTATTGAGGATGTACTAAAAAAAATGAACATTGTTTAAAATTATGTATAAAATGGAGGAAAATATTCTCATTATTAATTGTAACTAATTTTGGAAGAAAACTGCAAGCGAATTTTAGAAAAACTTATTTCAGCTTAAAATTGTTTATTTAACAATGTTTATTTGAAGTTTCATGTTTTTGCTTTCTCGTTAGGTAAAACTTGCAATTCTTATTTAATCCTAATGTTTTAGGGGTCATTTTATTCCTTGAAGGATTCTCTACAAATCCCTTTGGTACGTTTCAATTAGAAACATTTTATTAAAGAAAAATATTGTTTATCAAATTAACAATTGTATCATTCCTAAATAAAATTTTTCAATTAAAAACGTACCAAAGAGATTTGTAGAGAATCCTTTAAGGAATAAAATGAGCCCGACAACATTGGGAATCAATAAGAATTGAAACTTTTACCTCAAGAGAAAGCAAAAACATGGAACTCTAAAATAACTATTGTTAAATAAACAATTTTAACCTGAAATATTTTTTTTCCATAGTTAACCTTCACTTTCTTTCCAAAATTAGTTACAATACCTGGAAGTGTCAGGGAATTTTTTTTCAGGATTTAAGTAGATACCCTGCTTTCGGAAATTTCGGACGAATAGCCAAAAATTTTCAGATGTATAGATATTCTGGGGAAGCAATACCAAATAATTTATTTAATTTTTAAATTATTTGTAGAAAAGGGAAAATGAATATTAAAGGATTAGATTTATTATCATTATGGATGTTTTCTGCCGTAATTTTATTATTATTATTATTATTATTATTATTACCATTATACTATTAGAATAAAGATATGAAATAAATAATTTCAACTGCGGTAGGTGCATTTGTATATTTAATCCTTTTAGAACATGTTACAAACATTCTTTGTGCAGTATCTTCATAAAAGCGAGTAATAAAAAAGTTATATGTATACATATATAAAATATATATAACGCATTTGTTACGATACTGTACATTTACATTTTCGATGACACAATCGTGTATTTTTTCCTCGCCATTGCGACACACGAATAACGACATTAATGCTTTTCCTCCTGTAAGATTATCGATTCATATGTATTTACAAAAGAGGTCGACGTACCTTTCCTTTAAGATGTACAGCAATGAACAATTAATTATTTATGTTATAACAGTGATGCGAGCAGTTTTGAGATGAATCCCTTGATATCTAACCCAGATTTTTAAAATTTTATTTTACTTCTAAACTATTTTTTTCTTAATAACAAATCAATTTCATTTTCTAATCTTAGGATCAAGACCATTTCTCTTCCATGAATTAAACATTTTAAACAAAAAATCTTTTTTCAGTCTTAGAACTTTTTTCCACATTAATATCAATACATAATTAAATAAATTACTTTAATCTTAATCTAGGTTTGACATCAGGAATGAGGCCATAAAAGTGAATGTCTAACAAAATTATTGCCCTTGCTTCTCAAAAATTCCCAAATTTAATTTTCAGACAGTTCGTACTTTTTTATACGAATCGCCAGAAAATGAAATTAGTTTTGATGCTCAATTTTATTACAAAAATTGACTGCTTGCTCTTTTAACGAGAATATTTTATAATTGCCTTTGGCTTCTATCACTTTAAATCCTTTTGAAAAATAATCACCAAAATCAAGTGAATTAAAGAACAGAATGTTTGGAGAAATTTTTTTCAAAAAGATTTAATGATTACAATCAGTTCTTTTCGTCGTTAATTTACATATTTTTGCAATCGCTCAACATAATTTGATATTCTCTGACCAAAAATTACTTTATCTTCTGTCGAACTCATTCTTTAAATTAAGACTTAAATTTAAAAGAAAAACTGAATAAGGACTTGAAAGAACTTTTTTGAACTAAAGAGTCGAAGAGGAAATATTCTAAACCGACCTTGCAAGATTTTAATTTAATAACTCTGCACATAAAAGCCATAATATAATATTATTTACGACTATGGTCGTAATAAAATTATATTTATGACCATTATAATAATTGTAGCCAATTACTTAATAAGTGCGAATCCTGTTATGTTAATGGTTTATAAACTTTAAAATTATTGAAATTTTAAATTCCCAGAGAAAAGATAAATAATTTTTCTCGAAAGGAATGATTCCTCGTAGTGATTCATTATTAATGAATCTCATTTACTAAGGCACAATTATAACAATTAAATTATGTCGATTGATCGCAAAAAAAGTCTGCGCATTTTTTCAACAACAACACGCCATTACCTAATGTTAAAAATAACAAGTTAGTTTACAAAACAGCCTCTCGCTGGGGCTCGTCTTCCATTTAAGTACTAAAAACAGCTTTAAATTTTTCTAAACAATTTAATATCTAAATACAAGTTTCAGACAATAAAGTTGACAACTGACAAAAACTGAAAGAAAAAGGAGGGTCATATTAAAATAAAAACCTAATATTTTTAATGTATCGGAAAATCAATTTGTAAAAGTAAAATAATTACAAAATGTAATATAAAATATGAGAATAAAATTAGCACTGGAAAAAATAATCCTTTTTCTTCAGTTCAGAAAAAATGGTCTAAAGCCCAGGAAAAAAGAATCAATAGAATGGAAATTTATTTGAATCGGACAATTTAAGAATACCCATTTACATCATTTCAATCGGCCACTACCGATTCAGGCAAATTTACTTGAATTATTTTTCAGTTTTTTTTTTTTTAGTCGGAACGACATTTACCAGCTATGTGTCTGAAACATGAAGAACTCATCCGATGAAAAAAAAAACTGAAAAATAATTTAACGAGATTTGCCTAAATCATTGGTTGCTGTATGGTGGTCGGTCAATTGAAATTATGTGAGTCGGCATCCTTAAAAGCTCCGATTCAAATGAATTTCCATTTAATCGATTCTTTTATCCTGGGAACACTTTCAGTGATAATACTCTCGATAAAAAAAGACGACAGAAATTAGAGGATCATATTTTTTCATTTTTACAGGGCAATAGTGGCTAGCTTGAAACTAAGGGCGCTTTTACTCTCTAAAACAATTCCTAGATTCTTGTGACCCCATTGCGAAAGGCCGCAGTGTATGTCACAAGATGCAAAATATAATATATAAAATGTAATAATTATCTTGCACTCCTCTTTAAAAATATACTTTTTCGCCTTAGTGATTGCACGTAGTTGTTTCGACTAGAAACTTTATTTACTAAAACGCTCTCGATTCTAGAAAATGACATAATGAGACCCAAAACAGTCAAATTCGCTAATTTACATTCTGATCTAAAAAGAAATTATTCAATTTAAAACAAAATTTCATGTTAGAGGTATTACAGCCTACCAGAAAAAGTTACAAAAAGTAGAAAAAGAATCTACTTTAATAAAAAAAAGTGATCAGGTGTTTATTAAAATAATGTACCAAACACATTATTTTGGAAAAAATTCAGGGTGGCCATTGGACTGGGAAAAACCGAGAATTCAGTTCAGAAACAGATTTTAAATCGCTCAATTTTTCATGTTTCTACATTAAAATTGCTCAAAATGATATAATTTTGGACACTCAAAATTTATTGATTCATTTTTCAATTTAGAACATTGGAAATGACAGCGTAGAATTATATTTTTCAACCAGAAATCTTTGAACTGTTCAATTTATAAAAGTTAAAAATTTCAAATTTTGCAATTCAATGGCACTTAATTCCAAATTGTTCAATTAAAAAGTGACAAAAGCTTCCATTTCATACGTGTAAATCATTGAGCGCTTGAATTAAAAATTTCTGAATTACGAATTTTTTAAGCTTTAATTTTAAAAGTTTAAAATTCAATAGAGTTCCACTTTGATTGCTTTGATTTGCAGTTCAGTTTTGATCACATCAAACGAAAAAATTTTCAGCTTCAAGTGTTCGAATTTTTTAACTTCAATGACCGTGAAAATTTTTTACGAACCAGGAAAAAAGCGGGATTTGACCGGGAATTTTTTTCCTCGATTAAAACGGCCACCCTGAGAATTGTCCCAACCAATTTCTAAAGTCTAAACATTTTTAAAATAGGGAAAATAACTTTAAAAGATCATTTTTGGAACTTAAAACTTTCTTTAGGATTCTAATTTAGAGCAGAGCGTAGAAAAGCAGAATTATATTTCTCCCGGAGACTTCTCCGGGATAAGTACTAAAGCTCTTTGGAGTGGCAGAGAAGTTATCTTGCTTTGGATCCGAAATTAGCGCAGCGGGGGTTATTTTTAAGTCAATGCACTTTCACCATTCGGGATTATTCCCTCGAGTTTTTATTTTCTCGATTACGTACAGGAAAACCACGACAGTTCCTGCTTTCGAAAATGGAAAAAAGAACCGTCGTGATTAACATTTCCGGTACTGAAAAGACAAACTTTAATTTTAATAACCCAAGCTTTGAATCTTTTCATCTTATAAATTTAAGATTTTTTTACAATACGGAGAGAGGATGTACTTTTGTCAATTGCCAATTCGATTTTAAAAAAATTTTTTAACTTTCTTTGAAATCTAATTTAGACTGAATCTGAAACAGATAATAGATATTGTTTGTTTAAAATTAATGGCAGTGACACAAAGTATCATTCTCTGTATTTGAAAGAAAAACGATATGTTGCTTTGAGAAATTGGACGTCTAACGTATTTACAATTTCTTTTTTACTCAGCCGCATAGAGAAATCAGGCGCGCTATAACCAGAAAATTTGTTTATGTTGGATATCTTTTCTTGAATTAGATTTTCGAAAGCTTCTTTTAGAGGATTCGGAAATACTCAACTCCAAAGAACGGTTTGAAAGACTTTTTCAAAAACCTTTCACTGTGATTATAATAACATTTCTTAGGAATAAAGATTATAAATTTGTTTATGGAACGTCCACTAATTACGTAAGGATGACTTATGAAATTTCAGACCCCCCCCCCCCCCTATTGTAAGTATTCGTCAGATTCTTGTGTCCCTCCCCTTTCTTACGTAAGATTTTATATTTTTTGCTCAATAATCAACAATATATCAATTATTTTCACTGTAAACGAGATTTCAAAAGATTTGAAAAATTTCCAGCCATTTAAACGGATTTCAACAGATTTCAAGGTATTTTGAAAGACTACAAAGTATATCCAAGAATCACAAAATTTTTACAGATATTAAGAAGATTTCCAAAGCTTTTTAGGGATTTCATCAAATTTCAAGAGTTTGAAGAAATTACCTAGTACAATTTTAGAGAGAATCTCAATTTTTTCACGAATTTTGAAGTATATCAGGGAATTTTAATGGGATTTTGAAGATATGAGTGAATTTCAAAAGATTCCAAAGTATATCCACGAATCTAAAAGGATTTCGTAAGATTTCAGAAGATTTAAAAGAATTTAAAAGGATTTCCGAATATTATAAAGGATTTTAATGGATTTTAAAATAGGGATTTTAAGAGATTCGGAAAGATTCCCTTACGAAAATAAAGAAACTACAAACGAATTATTTATTTATTGATTATCGTAGGATTTTAAATTACTTCAAGCGATTTCAGAAGATTCCACAAATTTCAAGGGATATGAAGAAATTAAAAAAATTTCAACGGATTTTAAAGATTTTAAGTTATTTTAAAAGATTCCAAAGAATTTCAAGAGATTTTCAAAATTTCAAGGGATTTCTAGAGAACTAAATTCTAGAGAATGAAATTTCAAGATATTCCCAGCGATTCCAAAGGTTTCAAGGGATTTACAGAGATTTCAACTATAATTTCTAGTAAACTTTAGAGAATGAATTAAATTTCATTTCAAGGGATTTTTACGGATTTCTATAATTTCAGGGGATACGAAGGAATTAGAACAAATTCAAAGAATTTTTTAATATTTCAAGTTATTTTAAGACTCCAAAGAATTTCAAGAGATTTATAAAGATTCAAAGGATGTCCAAGGACTTTCATGGATTTTAAAGCTTTTTAAAGGATTTTACGGGATTTCAAAAGATTTTAAGATATTTTAACAGATTCCAAAGAATTTCAAGACATTTCAAAAACTTGAAGGGAATTTGAAGAACTTCGTAGGATATCCAACGATTTAAGGGGATTTATAGAGAACTAAATTCTACAGAATGAAATTTCAAGATATTCCCAGCGATTCCAAAGGTTTCAAAAGATTTACAGAGTTTTCAACTATAATTTCTAGTAAACTTTAGAGAATAAATTAAATTTTATTTCAAGGGATTTTTACGGATTCCCATAATTTTAAGGGATATGAAGGAATTAAAACAAATTCAAAGAATTTTTAAAGATTTCAAGTTATTTTAAAAGATTCCAAAGAATTTCAAGAGATTCAAAAAGATTTAAGGAATGTCAAAAGATTTTAAGGTATTTTAACAAAAACCAAAGAATTTCAAAAATTTCAAGGCAAATCGAAGAATTGTAAAGGATTTCCAAAGATTTAAAAGGATTTCTAAAGAAGTAAATTCTAGAGAATGAAATTTCAAGAGATTCGGAGCAATTCCAAAGGTTTCAAGGGATTTATAGAGATTTCAACTATAATTTCTAGTGAACTTCAGAGAATAAATTAAATTTTATTTCGAAGGATTTTTTCGGATTATCACAATTTCAAGGGATATGGTGGAATTAAAAAAATTGCAAAGAATTTTAAAGATTTCAAGTTATTTTGAAAGATTCCAAAGCGTTTTAAGAGATTTGAAAAAATTCAAAAGGGATGTCAAAGAATTTTGTAGAATTTCCAAAGATTTCAAGGAATTTTAAAAGATTCCAAAGAATTTCAAGAGATTCACAAAGATTTAAGGAATGTCAAAAGATTTTAAGGAATTTTAACAGAAACCAAAGAATTTCAAAAATTTCAAGGGAAATCGAAGAATTGTAAAGGATTTCCAAAGATTTAAAAGGATTTCTAAAGAACTAAATTCTAGAGAATGAAATTTCAAGAGATTCCGAGCAATTCCAAAGGTTTCAAGGGATTTATAGAGATTTCAACTATAATTTCTAGTGAACTTTAGAGAATAAATTAAATTTTATTTCGAAGGATTTTTTCGGATTATCACAATTTCAAGGGATATGGTGGAATTAAAAAA
>JAUMHM010000088.1:16688723-16718316 GCA_032362435.1 Melikaiella ostensackeni | reverse complement strand
CCATCATAATCCAAAAAATTCATACCTCAGGGTCCTCGGCAGCTAGTGGCTGGAAATTTTTTTTACAATTATTTACCATTAAAATTTATGGAATTCATGCCTAAGATTTTGGTTGAGAAACTTGGAACACATTCTAAAAGTTTCCATTTTTGAGACTTAGGGGTTGAAAACGTCTACGTTCCCCGGCAGCTAGTGGCTGGAAATTTTTTTTTACAATTATTTACCATCAAAATCTACAAAATTTATGCATAAGATTTTAGGAAAGAAACTTGGAACATATTTTAGAATTTTTTTATCGTTTTTTGGGACTTAGGGTTAAAAGTGACTGCGTTCCCCGGCAGCTAAGGGAATGAAACTTTTTTTACAATTAGTCACCATCAAAATCTACAGAATCCATGCATAGAATTTCAGGTAAGGACATTTTTTATTTTTTGTCTCACATAAACGTAGCAAATTTCAGTTTCATTCAAAAAAGTATCTTCCTGAAGAAAAAAGTAACTTCAAAAATAAAAGAAAGTATTGAAAAAGTAGCCTTTTTGAAACAGTCAAGAATTCGTTTTTCAAATAAAAAAGTAGTGTAAAAAATACAGATTAATTTTCAATGAAACAGTCGAATTTTCAACCAAAAAAGTTGATTAGAAGAAATCTCTACCAAAAGAAATAAAGTTTCAAACCAAAAAGACGAAATTGAACAGAAGAGTTGAATTTTCAACCAAGAAAGATTTGTGAATCAATAAAAAAAGAATTTCAACCAAATTGTTGAAGTTTCAAGCCAAAAAGTCGAATTTTCTACAAGGTAGTCGAATTTTCAAGCCGAAAATATAAATTTTCAATAAAAAACTAAACTTTGAATCAAATAGTTCAATTTCTAAGCAAATAGTTCAATTTTCTACAAAAATAGTTGATTTTTCAACCCAGAAAGACGAATTTTCAACAAAACAGTTGAGCTTGCAACGAAAAAGACGAATTTCTAACCAAAAAGAATGATTTCTTAACAAAATTGTCAAATTACCAATAAAACAATTTAATTTGTAACCAAGGAATGAGATCGTTAATCAGAAGAGATGAATTTTTAAACAAGAAAAACGTAATTCAACAAAAATGATGATTCTTGAATCGAGAGAATGAAGTTATAACTTTCAGCAGTAAAATTTCCAACTAAATAGTTCAATTTCCTACCAATATAGTTGGATTTTCTACCCAGAAAGATGAATTTTCTACAAAACAGTGGAACTTGCAAACAAAAAGACAAATTTTCAACCAAATTGGATGACTTTTCAACAAAATTGTCAAATTTTCAACAAAATAATTAAATTCTCAACTAAAGAATAAGATTTTTCATTAAAAGAGATGAATTTGCAAACCAAAAAGATGAAATTCAACTGAAATGATGAATCTTTGACCAATAAAATGAATTGTTAACTGTTGAAAATTGAACAAAAAACGGCGACCCGTTTTTGAAAAAATCTACTTTTTTCACAATTTTCTCCATGTATTGAAATGTTTATTCATTAAAATCTCATATAAATTATCTAAATATAACATTCTTAACACTTGTTTTTAATATGAAGTTAGATTTTTCCTTAAATTTTCAACTGTTGAAAATTCAACTATTCAAAATTACAGAAAATTTAATCTTAAATTTTCAACGGTAGAATTCTCAATTTCTGACCATCAGAGAAGATTTTAAATTGAATTTTCAGCAGTAGAATTTTGATTTTTTTTCTGTTTTCAACAGTTGAAAATTCAACGGTTGGAAACTCAATTTTCTTCAATTTTCAGCAGCTGAATTTTGTATTAAAAACAAGTTTAAAAAATGTTATATTTTCATAATTTTACATGAGAATTTAATAGATAAATATTTCAATCCATATACGTTTGTTGAAAAAGCTGATTTTTTCGACAAGACTACCCACTAGCAAATAATGTTTTTTCCACCCATCAATTGTTCTTCTTTGAATGATTGATTTCTTTTTTTTTTAGATGGAGTAGTTTCGTTAGGCATACCTTTCTTTCTTTCATCGATCGTTTTTTCGAACAATATTTTATATCACTTCACTGGAAAAGAGTAGTAAAAAAGTAGCTTTCTACTGAAAAAAGTATCAAAAAAGTAGCCTTGCCTAAAAAAGTATCAAACAAGTAAAAAAGTATGGAATTTCGAAGCCTGTTGTAGCAGAAAAAGTGCTTAATAGTGGAAGAAGATCCTGGGGAAGCCCTCGCCTACGAGAATGCTATTCTCAGGCAACCCGGGACTTAAGAATAGATCTCTAAAGTCGTTTTGCAAGCTGCTCGACAGCAGCTACCTCCACAACTATCGCGAATTTGCGACGCCCCATTCACGATTTTTCGTTGCGAAACTTGAATGGGTCGAGCGTCAAAAGCTCTCAGCCAGATATGTCAAATTCAAGGCTCGACAATTATTGCTGATTCAATAAAAACAAAAATTTATTTGTGTCCAACCTGCATCGAAAGTATGTCTTTTCGTGCATGCAATGCGTGCGCAAAGTGGCTTTTTTCGCCCAGAGACGAAGCGGACACAAAGTAGCTTTTTTGCGCCCGCTTCTTTAGTACTCGGGCGGTAAACGCTATTTCGCGCCCGATCCACATGACCTCAAAGGCGAACTTCAGATGCAGTTTTGAGATAAAAAATATCGTGTGTGTACCTCTCACAACTCTCTGTGAGAGGTGTGAGGTTATAGTATAATATCATTCTATTTTTAGTTATTGGTTATTTGTTATTATTAGTATTAACATTAAGTAATATTCCCAGGAAGCATAGAATTTGTGATAATTTTTGTTGGGAAATCCCATTCCTGATGTAAAATGCGATGACAGTTTTTTGAGATTAGAGTGTATTTTGTCCAACCAGTGAAGTTTTTTTTTATACAAGTGCGAACTGTGTACTACCCACAGAGTTACTAAATTTGTGTAAAATCCGGTGAAATAATCGAAACTTTTTAAGATTACATTTTTTTCCACTTTGATGTAAATCACTGGCAGATCTCCACAAACATTCATGAAGAATCATATTTTGCTACCATAAATTACGAAAATGTACGACTCCAAAAATTTTACGAAAGCTTATGATTTGTTACTTCCGCGTTCTATGAATACTCCGTGTTCGAAATCCATTTAAAATCCGTGAAAATTTGCATACAAATTCCTAAAATATGTCAAGCAAATTTGTATAGTTTTTCGTGACAAGTCATATAGAACTATTCGCATCAGAGTTGTAATTTTGCGGACAGTTCGCACCGCTCGTACTTGCATGATTCTAAAAATTCACCCTAAGTGATACTAATCCTAACTAATAGCAAATAACTAATGATACTATAATGTTATACTATATCCTATCACACGGAATCAGAAAAGTACTCTTAAACTTCTGGCACTTCACCTTTACCACAAAACCAGCATCATAAAATGTATTGGCTTCCAAACTTTTATATGTTTTTATTTGAATTGTGATGTAAAAACTATGTGATAGAATAAAATATGCCACCATCATACGCGTTTTCGTAATTATATCCATTATTGTGACCGACAGCACTACTAATTTCAGTAAAATTTTTATGTTGCGGAGCACACGGATCAAAATATTGTATTTTGACAGTTTTTGACGTATCAGATTCTTATATCTCTCGACAACTTTGCGAAATGTACACTCTGAATCTCGAAAAAACATAAAGAATTATGAAAACCTACAACTCCACGTACAAACACGAGCATTGGAAAGCAATTTTACTCCCTCAAAGGTTCGCCATCTTAGATTTTTATGGCTTAATGAGAATACTCTATTTATTAACTTAAAAAAGTATGATAGTGATAAAAAAAATTAGTTTGACTTTATTAGGTTATTTACTTTATGTACTTTGTTTTTTACGTAGATCAGTATTTAACTATTTACAAAGTTTACAAATCAGAAAAAAAACGTTTTTGGGTTTAATATTAATTATTTTTACAATATGAAAGGCATAAGTTTCACTTTTATTCAGTTTCAATTTCAAAAATGCAATCAAAAGTATCAAAAGAACAAATCAGTAGGAAAAGTGAGGTTATAGTTCAATGTCAAAGGCAGCACCCTGCATCTCTGAGTTGAAAACCTCCTGAATGTTGACCGTGGCGCTGCCTGTTCACGAGGCCGACCCGCTCCGAAACGTCATTGTAAATACAGTCTTTTTTCAATTGAATTTTAAGTTTCTTGCTTGAAAAATCGGTATTTAGCGTTTTTGTTAATAACGTGAGTAAAGCATAAGAGTTTAAGTGTCTGATTATGCAAAAAGAGAGATAAAAAATGAGGAAATTTGGCGTAGCTGAATGCAAATCCGGCTACCTGACATGCTCGGGAAATGTGCCTATTTTTTTAGTTCCTAACGATAAAAATCTGATAAGATTATGGCAAATTGCCATATTACGCGATGATATCAAACTTAAAGCGGGTGACGGAGTTTGCCATCATCATTTCAGCCCCGACGATATTTTGTACGAGAGACTAACCTATGCGCCTGATGGTGTAACGATTTTGGGAAGGGTAAGTAGTATACATTTAATTGTAAAAAAATAATTTAATACACAATTCACAATTGACAAAGAAGTTCATCTGAAAAATGTTTTAAGTTACTCGGTTCAAATTTTTAAATATTTATGGATAAAATAATATTTTTCCGGAGCAATTATACAAGACCTCAACTCCGAAAAGGTGCCTTGTCTGGACGATGCAGAAGAAATTATGGAGGTAACAGAAGATTTATTTGATAAAATACTTAGTAATAACGAAAGTATTTCCATCCCGATTCCATAGGGAAGAACTAATTTTTCCTATGGTAAAAATGAAACTCCCGCCATAAGTTTTCATAAACTAATCGTGACATTGGACAAATCTATGAGGATATTTATAAAAGTCAATGGCATTGATGTGGATCACAAAGATTTCCAAATCGAGAGTGATTAAATACGCTCAGTCGAAAACCTGGAAAATGCCATAAAATTATTAGATAGAAGAAAAGCTTGCCAAGGTTGTCCGGAGATGATACGCACAAGTTACACCGAGTACCTTTTAAGTTGCTTTAGTTATACAGACAAAACAGATGCCGCTCGTCACAATCAGCGTCTTCTATTATTACCGCTAGATAATAAGAAGAGTGTTAGTTGTAAGGCTTGCAAGTCTGTCAAGGATGTTCTGAATGAAAAAATTATTCGTCGGCAAAAGAACAAGAATTCATTATAAGCATCATCGTTTCTCGTTTTTATATATTTTAAATTATATACTCAAGACGCCTTGAAACAATTAAAAAAATTGATAAAGCTTGAAGCATTATTAGATAAAATATGTGTAGTTCTAAACACTCGCTATAGTACAAAACTGTAAAGTATTTATTATTTATTACACAAATCTTCGTTCATTGTGTTATTTTGTATTCTAATAAAGGAATTTTATAAATTGTTCGCCTTTGTTACTCTTAGAAAATGTTCGTTCTTTGTGTGGAAGTTTGTTATGCAAAGGCCATTTTTAAAGAAACTGCAGCCAGAAATTTCCAAATCTAAAATACAAACTCTAAGCTAAAGAAATCTAATCTTAGTTTAAAACTTTATCATTGTTTTGTGTGATTATTCTGTAATTCAAAACAATATTTTTAAGTTTTTAAATTTTGATTTATTATATACATATATATACATTCATTTATTTATTATATCTAATATTTCAATTTAATAATGATTCTAAATATTTATATCAATATCTGTATGGAGATAACCGAACTTTGATTTGAACTTCCCGCCATACATCGAAGCGAATTTTCGTTCACCTTTTTTGGTAGTAATTATTGCTTTAAAAAATATTTGAAAGTTTAAAGATTAATGTTTCGTGAATGAAAATTTATTCAAATAGTTTTTATTCAGAGAAAATGGAATTGTTACGTTTTTCCCTATGCATTTTTTCGAATTCAGGCCTCGTGAACAATCAGCGCCACCAGTCGGCCCCAGTCAAAGTCTGAGCAAAGAGCCAGGGAGCTGGTCAAAAGTCAAAAGTTCCGCCATTTTAAAAACGTAAATTATTAAGTTTTCTACACTTTTCGACGCATATCACGTAGAAAACGTATTATACGTCAAAAACACCCTACTTAGTTACGCATAACTGCGCAACCCTCAGTTCAACTTTCCACATAAATTCATGTTTCTTACAAGTAAATCTGGCGCTAAATTTAAAATTCACAGAATTTACTCCAAATTTAATTTTTAAATAACTAGCAATATTAATCGCGCGCTATAGCGCCCGGTAAACATTGCATTACCACTTAATAATGTACAAATATAATACAAGATTGCTATAATTCCAATTTTAGATTGTACAGTTTACTCACATCAAAAAAATAATTTGAGAGGCATTGAGTTTGAAATGTTCACTTTAGAACATTATCAAATTAAAAATAATTCAATGAATAAAATAATTTAATAAATAATATTGAATGCGTAGTTCTTGCATGGTTTCATTTTCAAGGCAAAATTCCTTTATTTTCTCCTAGACTAATTTGGGAAGGGGCTTGGAAAGTTAGAAAGCTATCTTAAAAATATTCAGCTTTTAGTGCTTTTTCGAAATTTTTAAGGTGTGCACAATTTCAATTTAAAGTTATTATATAGCGAAATAGTTAAATTGTAAATATGCATCATTTTGAATGTTTCATTCCGACATTTTCAATTTTGTATTGTGCTGCAAATTTTTAATATTATCTGAGTTTTGTAGATTTGGAATTGAAGTTTTCAATTTTGACGATATCTATTTAAAAAATATTTACCCTTAGCCGTTCCGATTCTGTGCGTACAATCTTTAAGTTTCATTTTGAATGCGCCAAATATTCATTGCCCTAAATATAAAACTCATAATTTTGAAAAAAGAAATTAAAATTTATAATATTTGCGCCTTGAAAGATGCGCTATTTTAAATTTCAAAGGCTATAAATTTCATATTGTTCAATTTTTTAGCACTTCATATTAAAAGATTTTCAATTTTGAATGCTCTAAATTTGAAAATGGTTTACTTTTAAGTATTAAAATGACTTTGATTTGGGATTTATTTAATTATGTAAAGTTTTCAATGCAGTCTATAATAATATTATTAAATATTTAAAAAATTTAAATTATACAATAATTATTCAATTTTATTTAATTTCAAACGTTTATTCAAGATGAAAAGCACGCTTTCACTTTTTTATTCTACAATTTTGAATGATTTAAAGTTGAAAGTTAGTATTCAAATTTGTATCAGTATTAACTTAATAATTTTGAATGTTTCATTCCTACATTTTTAATTTTGAAACTAAGTCGCATTTCCATTTTGTTCGTACAAATTTTAAATTTGAAACAAAAACTTATATAAACATAAACTCTAATAGAGTCATCTTGTGTAACAGAACATTGCACAAAAAGTCTTTGAAACGAGAAAAGTATATTTCCAAAAATCATTGTGAAAGACTCATTAGAGACAATTATGTAACAAAAAAAATTTTGAAGTGCCATTTCGAATCTGCCATATTTTTATTGTTCTAAATAAAAAACTCATAATTTTGAAAAAAGAAATGAAAATTTGTAATATTGGCGTTTTGAAAGCTGTGTATTTTAAGTTTTAAGGGCTACCAATTTGATATTGAACAATTTTTCAGCACTTCGAATTCAAAATTTTTCAATTTTAAATTCTCTACATTTGAAAATGGTTCACTTTCAAGTTGTAGAAGTGATTAATTTTCATTTTTAAATGCTTAGTACTGAAATGATTTATATTGGTGAAACTAAGAATTAAAACTTCTCCATTTTATAGCTTCCAAATCTTTGAAAATGTACAATTTTAAGTATTCCTCTTTTACAGGTTGTTTAATATCGAAGGCTTTGAACTGGGATTTATTCAATTATTTAAAGTTTTTAATTTAAAATAGTTTAATTTCAAACTTTTAATTTGTACCCTTCCAAGACCATTTTATTTACCCTCAAATGCCACCCCCTAATCGATGTACCATATATTTTTTTTAACTTTTAAAATAATTTTGTATTGTCCTTATGATAAAATATTACAGGAGATTCAGTATAGGCCTATAATGGTTTTCTTATAATTTTTTCACGATTATAGGAAAATATTATAGTAATTATTATAGGAAAATCATTACAGGAAAATCAGTGTGGAAATAAATATTATTAAAAATATTGAAAGAATTATTGCAGAAAGTAGAGAAACTGTACATAAATGATTTATTTTGGACAACTCATATGAAAGTACATAAAGATTGTCATATTTATGAGAATTAATTACATTTTAAAAAGCTCTTTCGAACAAAACTATAATGAAACTTCAATACCAACAGTATTTTTTTGTACATCATATTATGTATTTTAAAAGATAATAAAAGTAAATGACACATTGATTAGTGATGATCTAAGAAGAAAATGATCAAAAAAAGTTAACAAACTTCAATATATTACAAAAATCTCATTTCACTACTCAGGATTCTATGGGATGGGTTTCGAGGGTAACTTTAATTAAATTATGAAAATTCGGAAAAGTCGCGATTCTTTACATTTACCTTATTGTACTAAAGTAAATTTAAAACAATAAAATTTTTGACATTTTAGGTTAAAATTAATTATTTAACAAAGCATTGGTTTCAATTACACAGGCCGACAAGATTCCAGAACCAGAAACCAGAGTATACTTTTCCGAAGGTTTTTGGCTCGCTGAAGAAGAATCTGGCCTCAGAATTGCTCCATCACGTCAGCTTTTCGAGATATCCTAAGCTAAAAGTGCGAAAATCGCGGTTTTTGCCTATATTTGAGGTTATGTAGCATAACTATTTTAACTTTTATTGCAAAATTACTGCCAGCATCTTGAATAACAAGCTATGACCTTTTAAATGCGCTTTAGTATGCTCAAAAATAATTTTTTTTCTTTGAGATATCCAATATTGAAAATATTGAAGTTTGGAATACACATGAATTTCTCAAGTTTTGTACATCTTCACGTTTAGTAAACTTCAATATTGGATATCTCAAAGAAAAAAAAAGATTTTTAAGCACACTAAAGCGCATTTAAAAGGGCAAGGCTTGTACTTTAAGATGCTGGCAGTAATTTTACAATAAAAGTTGAAATCGTTATGCTACATAACCTCAAATATAGGCAAAAACCACGATTTTCGCACTTTTGACTTAGGATATCTCGAAAACCTGACGTGATGGAGCAATTCTAAGGCCAGATTCTTGTTCAGCGCACCAAAAACCTTCGGAAAAGTATACTCTGGTTTTTGTTCTGAAATTTGTTCGAATTTTGTCGGCCTGTGTAATTTTTAATTTTTTTCTACGATAAAAGTTTTGAAATTGTTCAGATTTGAAAGCTTATTAAATTTGAAAATAATTCTTTAAAGTCCTAATTTTTAATCGTTCAGCTCTGAATGAAAATTATTTCATTTTTTTATTATTATATTATATTATATAATATTAATATTATTTTATTTATTTTTTTATTCTTTTATGGCTCTCAATTTCAAAGAAACGTGATTCTCCTTTAGAGAGTTTTAAATTATTTTTGATGCTTCGAATTCTAATTTATTTAATTTTCAATGCTACTGCTTGTGACAATTTTGAATATTTTATTTTGAGACAGTGTCTGATTTTGAAGCCTTTAGAATAAAACGTATTCAAGTTTATCATTAAATGTCACTTTCAACATATTTTTTTAACAATATATTTAAATTATATAACCAAGTTTCATGGTTATTGGGATCGTTAAGATTATTGGGACATTTATCTTAAATTATTCATTATTGTTTTGACTTGAAATTTAAATTTTTTCCATTTTCTGAATTTTTAATTCAGATGATTCGAAATCAGAAGAGTTTTGCGTGAGGTGTGCTGTTGTTTTTTATCGAATTACGTGCTGTTTCCATGAGTGCACACGCTAAAAGGATGATTTAGTAAGGTGAAATAAATTAAGTGTGTGGAAAATTATAATTTTTCAATTGTGAAGCAATAACTTGTAGTTACGTTTTGTTGAAGCAGGTGACATATTCTATTTATACAAGTTTCATAAATTTACACAATCGCGTTCTTTTATTAAACTCCTCTATTTGTTACGTTTCCCATTTCTATAACCTTTTTTTGAAATTAATATATGCAGCCGGTAATAAGTTAATATATTTTCACTAAGCAATTAATAGTTTTCCACTATCGAATTAGTAATTTTCTACTAATCTTTTGTGGCTCACTTTTCTCTAATCAAATTAGTAGAATTTCACTAAGTTTTATTTATTAGAATGATCGGCAACCATATTTTCAAACCAGAAGAAAACCGGTAAATGGAATTGTTTTCGTAGATTTTTAGTGGTCTTCTTGAAATATTCATATTTAAGAACTTGAAAAAAAAAAAAAAAAACTTCGCGCGCCATGCGCGCGAATTAAAATGATTGATTGTTTTATATTATCATTTAAAGAACTTTTTAAAGTCGACTATAGGTCTTTATCTCAAATATTGTAGTTCCTTCTTGGAAAATTCTTCTGGATCAATGTTTTTGTTCGAATAAAAAAACTGTATCCTGAAATTTGAAACTTAATTTTTATTGCTAAAATTGAAAATTATTTAATTTAAATTTAGAACCGAGGGGTTAATTACTCCTGCAATCTGGTATACACTCTCTCTGCAATCTCGTGCAATCCCATGCATTCCTTTACAATCCCTTGTAATCCCTCCTTACGACATAATATGATAGGAAATTCAGTATATGTAGGTCTATAATGATTTTCCTCTTATGAATTTCTTATAATTTTTTCGCGATTATAGAAAAATTATGATTATTAAAATGAACAAAATATTTAAAATAAAATTAAAATATTGAATATGTTTTCACTCACTTCGAAATCTCATATACATAACGCCATAATATTTCGTAAAGACAAGAAAGCTTATGTCACAGGAAAGTTCGATCGAGTAAATGAAACCAGTAGATTGATCTTATTTGTGGTATCTGTAGCCCTCAAATATTGAGAAAAAACTTGGCTTTTAATTTATTTTACAATTAATGTCATGAATAATACAAACTATGACTAAATAAAAAATTTTAAAATATTGAAATAAAGGATGCAAAAAATATTGAAACCACAAACGAATGATTTATTTATTTATCGTCGGATATCAAATAATTTTAACGAATTTCAAGGAATTCCAGAAAATTTTCACGGATTTTAGGCGATTTCGTGAGATTTCACAAATTTTAATGATTTCCAAACATATCAGAGGATTTTAAGGGATCCCAAAGAATTTCAACGTATTTCGAGGGACTTCCAAGGATTTGAAGGATTTTAAAATGATTTTATAGAATTTCTAAACATTTCAACTCATTTTAAAGAATTTTAAAGAATTTGAAGAGTATTTAAAACTTTCAAGGGATTTTAAAGAATTTTGTAGGATTTTCATAGATTTCAAGAGATTTCTAGAGAACTTTAGAAAATAAATGAAGTGAAAGGAAATTTGAAGGAATTCCTAGCGATTCCAAAGATTTCATGAGATTCTAAGGTATTTTAAAGAATTTCACAAGATTTGAAGGATTTTGTTAAATCTCCATGGATTCAAGAGATTTCAAAGATTTCTAGGGATTTAAACGGGGTTTTGGAGAACTGAAATGAATAAGTTTAATTTAATAATTCATTTTCAAGGGGTTTCAAATGATTTATACTTATTTTAATGGATTCTTATGATTTCCAAAGATTTTAAGGAATTTTAAGGGATTTCAAAGAATTTCTAGAGAACTTAAGGGAATAAATAAAATTTTATTTCAAGGAATTTAGAAATTTTCAAGAGATATAAAGGAATTTTCAACATTTCAAAGGATTTGAAAAATTTTAAGTTATTTTAAAAGATTCCAAAGAATTTGAAGACATTTGAGAAGTTTTAAGGTATTTTAAAGTATTTTGTAGGATTTTCAAAGGTTTGAAGGGATTTCTAGAGAACTAAATTTTAGCGAATGAAATCTCAAGGTTTTTCTAGCGATTCCAGAGCAAACGTTTCAAGGGATTTTAAGGTATTTCAAAGATTTCTAAGGATTCTAACGGTTTTTTTTGCTGGGAACTTTAATGAATAAGTTTAATTTAATTTATTTTCAAGGGATTTCGAATGAATTCTACTTATTTTACTGGATTTTTATGATTTTCAAAGAATGCAAGGAATTTAATGGAATTTCACCAGATTTGAGAGGTTTTATAGGACCTCCAAGTATTTAAAAGATTTTAGGGGATCTTACAAGTTTCAAGGGATTTTTTAGAGAACTTTAGGGAATAAATTGAATTTGTTTTATTTTCAAGAGATTTTAAATGATTTCTACAGTTTTCTAACTATTTCTAAGATTTTAAAGGAATACAAAAAGGGTTAAATGGTTTCGAGGGATTTTTACGAATTTTAACGGATTTCAAAGATTTTAACGATTTAAAAAATATTTCCATAGGTATCAAGGGATTTCAAGAGACTCCAAAGGATTTTCATGGATTTCAATGAATTTTCAAGCGATTTTAAAGATATCAAGGGAGGTCACAGATTTTTCTTGTGTATAGTTTATTTTTTCAGAATCACTATTTTTGTTTACTTCCATATTAGATTATAAGTGGTCTAAAGTAAATCATTCCTTTGTAGTTTCTCTACTTTTTACATTAATTCCTTCAATATTTTTCTACTGTTTATTCTATTCTAATTATCGTATAATCGCCTTCTATATAATGTTTTTCTATAATGAATGTCCTATAATCCATGGAATCTTTTGCAATCTTATACAATATTTTTCAGTCACATGCAATCTTGCAATCTTGCAATTTAATGTACACCAAAAATCCGAGCAATTAACCCCTCGTTTGGAAATAATTTGTGAAGTCTTTAAATTAAAAAATTTTCAATTTTGAATAGTAAGAGGTAAGAACTTTTGAAAATCTGGAATAAATGGGGAAATAACCGAAATTTTGTTTTCAAGATTAGAATTACGATCCTATTTTATTTTATGAATTAAGTTTCCTGTTTTAATGTATAAAGGTCGAATCGTTTATTTCTGTCCGCATTGGTACATTGAAAGTTCCACATTTTCATTTGCTTCAGTTTCTCGTCTTCAGGGGTTTCCTATATGACGTCATGAAAATAAATTCTGAGAGAAGTGACTGAATTTATTAATATTTAACTTGAAACGATTTTTTCACAGAAAATGATGCTAATGTTTATATTTTGTGTTTCGAATAATAAGAGAGTAGTACTTCTAAGATCTTTAGATGGGTGTGTGTTTTCTAGCAAATATTCGAAGGAATGCGTTAAATATATAATGAATATTAAATATGTTTTCACTCACTTCGAAATCTCATATACATAACGCCATAATATTTCGTAAAGACAAGTAAGCTTATGTCACAGAAAAGTTCGATCGAGTAAATAAAACCAGTAGACTGATCTTGTTTGTAGCATCTGTAGCCTTTGAATATTGAGGAAAAAAACTTGGTTTTCATTTATTTTACAACTAATTTCAACAAATTTGATTTATTTTCCATTTTCCTTATAAGTTTTGTTAATAATTGAAAATTGAAAGCTTTTAGTTTAAAATAAATATTTCTGATATTATTGCAATAGGGATTTATTATTTTGCATAAATAACTTACTATTCATGAGTAGAATTTGTGCTTGCAAATCCTAATTCTTTCTACGATTTTAAAGAAACATTTTTTCAAGTAAGATTTTCATCATGAAACAAATTTATAGCACGAGAAATTTGTTTAAAAGACATGCAAATTGTTATTTCAAATTGATGCAGAATTTTTAATGATTATCAAACTTTTGTAAATTTCAATATTATACTGTTGTTGTTTTTTTTTAGGAAATTTGATTTTAATTTCTCAAGAGTCTTATAAAATATAACACTTCTCAAACATTTGCATATGACTGAAAAATCTCCACTTATCAATAGAAATAGAAACTCTGAAACTAAAACTGGCTCCCTAACCATGTGCAAGAAAAATTTCTTTCAAATTATCATATATTTTAAAATTGATGAAATTGCTAATTTTTTTCATGGTTTTTTATTCAAATTTTAAAAAATTAATATTTCATCTATTGGTGTGAATATATTTTTTCTCATCTCGGATTTATCTTGGAATATTGTTCCGGTAAAAATAAAAGCATTATAGATTTTTTAAATAGTACTTTATTTCATGTATAAGTTAACCATAATTTCAGGAATAATTTAGGTTTAGAAAGCAATAGAATAGAAACTTCGTTTAGAATTACAAGCTCAAGTCTCATTTTATTAAGATTGGAAAAATTCACATTTATCACCAGAGTTTCTCAGAATCTTTTAAACTTTTTAAAATCTTATCTATTGAAATAAGAGTTAGTAGAATTTCCAAGTTTCTGAATAATCTCAGTTCTCAATAATCTCAAATTCAAATTTAATTTTATATTATTCATAACTAGTAATTAATTTTGTCACTATTCAAAAAATTGTCCTTTTTTTCTCGAAATTTAATAAAGGAAGTCACAAATCACTTCTTAAATATTTATAAAAGACTCCAGGAATTCTATTTAGCCTTCTATTTTCCTTTAGTTCAAAATATAATCAGTTAGTTGATAAGATTATGTATTATCCGGAATTCAGATCTTTAAACATCAAATAATGAAATTGAATTTGTGTCTTGAACGGAATTTATTTTTATTTTTATGAAAACATTTTCAATAAATTAAATACTTTCGTTCATTCATTTATAACAATCTCTTTCATATTTGAAAGTTTTAAAATTCCAGCTTTTCAAAATGGAATGCTTCAATTTGGACATTTTTTACTTTTGAATTTTGAAGGCATTAAATTTAAAATATTTTTTTTTTAACCAGAGTATAATTCAAATTTTTAAATTATGATGAAGTCTTTGAATTACGAATTTTTCAATTTTGAGTGATTCAGATTTGGAATTTTTTACGGTTTAAGACTTCTAAGACTTCAAATTAAACATGCTTGTATTTGAGGCTCATAAAATTCCACATTATTTAGTTTGGAATTCTACGATTTGACATTCGTCTGTTTAAAACAAGTCTTTGAATTTAACATTCTTGGAATTTGAGCCCTGTAACTTGAAATTATTTACCTGAATGTTTGAAATTGAAAATTTCTGAATTTGGAAGGTTTTATTTATTACAAAATATTACATTTCAGTCTTCAAAAAAAATTTTGGTATTGAATTTTTTCAATTATAAATTCTCCAATTTTGTCGGATCTAATTTGAAATTCTTGCATTTTATATGTTTTAAATTTAAAATTATTAAACTTCGAACAATATGTTTACTTAAATGGATGAATTAAAAAACAATTTTCAATTTAAAAGTTCAAAGTTAATTGAAAGTTAAAAATTCAATAAAATATTAATTTAAAATTGAAAATATCAATTCAATAATTTTTTAATTCGAAATTGTTCAATCATTTTTAATTCTTTAAATATTTAATGTTTCAATTTTGTTTATTTTTAACATCGTTCTTATTTTTAGTGCCAAAAATTGAAAATTGCCCAATTTCAAAAGTTTTTTGTTTTAATTTGTTAAACTTTGAAGTCGTTGAATTAAAAAATATTTGCCTTTTAGTTACGTATTTTTCAATTCTGAATGGTTCAAATTTAGAATATTTTACATTCTAAGACTTCAAATTATGCATGCTTTTATTCAAGGCTTATAAAATTTTACATTATTTAATATGGAATTGTACGATTTGAAATTGGTCTGTTTAAAAAAAGTCAATTTAACATTTTTGGAATTTGAACGCTTTGACATGAAAGTATTTATCTCAGTGTTTGAATTTGAAAGTTACTGAATATGAAAAGTTCTATTTATAACAAATTGTTACATTTCAAACTTTTAAAGTCTTTAAAAATAAAAAAATTTTCGATATTGAATCTTTTCATTTTAAAATTCTCCAATTTTATGGAATCTAATATCAATTTGAGATTCTTACATTTTATACGTTTTAAATTTAAAATTATTAAATTTTGAATGAAATGTTTACTTAAATGGATGAATTTGAAATCAGTTTCAATTTAATATTGGTTGATTTTTGACGATTTATTTACAAATGATTAATTTTTTTAATCTTACATTTTCAAATTCGACATTGAAAAATGTTCATTTAACAGTATTTCCATTTGAAATTGCTTATTAATTTTAAATGCTTCAAATGTTCAATATTTCAATTATACTTATTTTCAACTTCGTTTTAAGATTATTTAGTGACCAAAATTAGAAATTGTCCAATTTCAAAAAAATTTTTTTTGTTGAAATTTAACTATTAGGTTTGAAAATACATCTCTTTTGGTTGAAAATCTCATTCCTTAGTTGAGAATTTAATTATTCTGTTGAAAATTTGACAATTTTGTTAAAACGTCATCCTTTTTGATTGAAAATTCGTCTTTTTCATTGAAAGTTCAACTGTTTTGTTGAAAATTCAACTATTTTGGTAGAAAATTGAACTCTTTGGTTGAAAATTAACTTTTTTGTTGAAAATATCTATTTTCGGGTTGAAAATTCAACTGCTTTGTAGAATATTCGTCTTTTTGTTTCGAAACTTTTACAGTTTGGTGGAAATTTCTTCTAATCATCTTTCTTGGCGAACAATTCAACTGTTCGGTTGAAAATTAATCTTTTTTGGTCGAAAATTTAATTACTTGGTTGAATGTTGAAAATTGGTCTTTTTTAGTGAAAAATTAATCTTCTTGGTTTAAAATTCATCTTTTTTGTTGAAAGTTCAACTATTCGGTATAAAAATTCATATCTTTTGGCTAAAAATTTTTCTCTGTTTGAGAATTTAATTATTCTGTTGAAACTTGGCAATTGAGGGTCCAGATGCAATAAGGGCACATAAAATTTTCTCTTGGGAACTCAATTCGTCAGTTTTTAAATCTTTTCAAAATTCAACTATTTGGTTGAAAATTCATGTACCTCAGTAGGGAATTTATGAAATTTAAGAAAATAATCAGTCTTCAGCGCAGTTACTTGAATACAGAAAAGTATGAAAGAAATTCCTTTTAAGTACGTTCTTCTTTATTTAAAAAAACTAATTTTTGCCTGATTTAAAGAGGCTACTTTTTAATACTTTCTATTTTAATTTTTTAAGATACTTTTTTCTTCAAATATATACTTTTTTGATACTTTTTTTAGTTCCAAAAAGCACTTTGAAGCCTGCCAATGCCTCTTTTTCCAAAATTTAGTGGCCACTTTGATTCATGTCCTTCTTTTAAGAGCATTTCCCTAATTCTTTTTTCTTTCTTTTTTAGGTGAGACCGAGAAAGGTACCACAAAACCAAATATCCTATTTTCATCAATAAATAAATCTGATGGAAGACGTGCAAGACCGAACTCTTCCGGACCTTGACGATCGGCCTTTCGCGGCGGGATCAAGAGACTGACTTGAAACGTGCTCTGGCTCAGAAAAGTCAGTTGAGACGCGACTCCGCAACCGAGCGGTTCGTGTCTGATTATTAATTTTTAAATCAATCATCAAAAAAGTCCTTTATTGTTTTTTTAACACCCCTTCATTGGCACAGAGCGACCTGCTCTTGCAGACTCCTCATTTTGCCTTTCCCTAATCGGAGTGAACAGAACTTTTTTTTCAAATTCATTTTACCTGATTTATTTTTCCCACCTTTGCGAGAGAGGAAGTATTGGGAAACCCCGCGTTTGAAATCCGCTCACCTGGGTGATGAGACATCCTCTGTCTTCAAAATCGTGTTTCTAGTCGATGGATATTTCGGGTTGAAGATTTACATAATAGGTATGTAAATGAAGAAAGTCTCACTCGCCAAACCTCCAATAACCGCACATTTCCTACACCTTTTTACACCGGAATTACCTCTCTTTTTTATTGCCCTCTTGCCTTAGCATTTACACTTTCATTTTTCATTAAACCGCAACAAATCGTTTCAAATGTAAATTCGTTTTCACTCTTCATTTTCCTCTTATAATGTTGGGAATGGCAGAAATAAGGATCTTAATTCAGGATACCAATACTTCTTTTTAAATACTAAGTAACTCAAAATCTTAAATGTATGTTGGGAAATTGTTTATAGGCAAGAGAGATTAGATTCGCGATGTCATTTTTCGTATTTCGAGAAATTTAGACAAATTTTGCATCTCAGAAACAACCTTATGAAATTTTAAAAACGTTAATGTAACAAGAGTGGTTATAGACCAGAGAGATCAGATTCAGGATTAAAAGAAATGATTATATGAGGAATAAGCGGCCGTAAATACCATAAGTCCATTTTTCGTTTTTCGAGAAATTTAGACAAATCTTGCATCTCAGAAACAACTTTATGAAATTTTATAAACAGTAATATGACAAGAGTGATTATCGACAAGAGAGATTAGATTCGCGATAAAAAGAAATTATTATGTGAGGAGTAAGCGGCCATAAATACCATAAGTCCATTTTTCATTTTTCGAGAAATTGAGACAAACCTCGAAACTCAGAAGCAACTTTATCAAATTTTAAAAACGTTAATGAGACAAGAGTGTTTGTAGACAAAAGAAATTAGATTTGCGATTTAAAATAATGATTATATGAAGAGTAAGCGGCCATAAGAACCATAAGTCCATTTCTCGGTTCTCCAGAAATGTAGACAAATTTTGCATCTCAGAAACAACTTTATAAAATTTTAAAAACGTTAATATGACAAGAGTGTTTATAGCAAAGAGAGATTAGAGTCGCGATTAAAAGAAATGATCATATGAAGTGTAGGCGGCAATAAATACCATAAGTCCACTTTTCGTTTTTCGAGAAATTTAGACAAACCTCGCATCTCAGAAATAACTTTATGAAATTTTGAAAACGTGAACGAGACAAGAGTGTTTATAGATAAAAGAGATTAGATTTGCGAGTAAAAAAATAATAATATGAGGAGTAAGCGGCCATAAGAACCATAAGTCCGTTTTTCGGTTTGCCAGAAATTTAGACAAATTTTGGGTCTCAAAAAAAAAATGAAATTTTAAAAACGTTAATGTGATAAAGAGTTTTTCTAGACAAGAGAGATTAGATTCGTGATTGAAAGGAATGATGATATGAGGAGTAAGTGACCATAAATACCATAAGTCTATTTTAAGTTTTTTGTGAAATTTAGACAAATTTGGCATCTCAGAAACAACTTCATGAAATTTTAAAAACGTTAATGTGAAAAAAGTGTTTACAGACAAGAGAGATTAGATTCGCGATCAAAGGAATGATTATATGAGGAGTAAGCGGCCATAAATACGATAATTCCATTCTTTGTTTTTCGAGAAATTCAGACAAATTTTGCATCTCAAAAAAAATGAAATTTTAAAAACGTTAATGTGATAAAGAGTGTTTATAAACCAGAGAGATTAGATTCGTGATTAGAAGAGATGATTATATGAGGAGTAAGTGGCCATAAATGCGATAAGTCTAATTTTCGTTTTTCTAGAAATTTTTTCTGAAAAGTACATTTGAAAATTCTGTCCCTTATTTCCGCGCGCGTATTTTTCAAAAATTTTCAGTGTTCTCGAAGATTTTTTATGTGCAGTGAAAATTTACGGACTTTCGAGAATTTTTGAAGTGTGCGGAATCTTGCGCAAATATATGGAAGGTTATGGAAATTTATGCAGAGTTTTGAGAAAATTTATGAAAAGTTTTCGAAATTGTGAAAGGCTTTGGAGATTTATGAGTCCTAAAAATTGACTTTTTAAAAGGAAAATTTAGGGAAGTTTATGAGCTTGTTAAGTTTCTATTCACCGTTGAGTATTCTTTTCACATTATTGGAGCATTAAATTGTCTTTTTCCATCTTAAAGACCAAACTGCTGGATACTGGTGTCCTCCTCGGTGTACAATACAAACCAACCATAATTCTTTTGGTTCTGGCTTGGTTTTCATACTTTCCTTTACATGATCGAAGTTTGGTGGAACTGACGTTATGAATGGACACTCCACCTTATAATGATTTAGCTGCTTAATTTGGACATGATTTTATAATTACGGAATAAATTTCTCGCATCGAGTTGTAGTTGGGTGTATACCATACTTTTAGCAATGAATAATACAAATAATAATGTAGCTTTGGATAGGATTGACACTTCTATTGACAAAAGGCATGTCCTCGGAAAAGTTTCAGGCGATGAATGGAGATTGGGTGTTTGGAATGCTAGATGTGTAAATGATCTTAAGGAACAGGAATTGCGGGATACAATGCGCATAACGAAGTTAGATATTTTATGTATATCGGAAACAAAGAAGAAGGAATGTGAAGTAAGAAAGATAGAGAACAGACCTGAACTTTGGTCAGGAGTAGATAATAAATCATATGGTAGCCAAGGAATCGGTCTGATTATGAATGAGAGAGAAAAACAACATGTCAAAAAGTATGAATGTGTATCGCCTAGATTACTATGGGTTAGAATACAAGTGGGAATCAGAAGGCTATTTATTATAGCGTGCTACGCTTCAGTTGATGGTGTGAAGAGAGATGTAAAGGATATCTTCTGGAACTCATTAAATGATATATTAGGGACTTGCGATCCTGGCGAAAGAATAATTATACTCAGAGATATGAATGGCTGGGTTGGTGTGCAACGCGAAGGTATCGACAGGGTACTAGGCCATTTCGGAGACCCAAAAACGAATGATAACGGGGATAAATTAATTAGCTTATGCTTAGGAAAAGGCTTGTTTATTACGAATACTTGGTTCAGACATAAAATGATCCACATGTATACTCGGTGCAGAGGCGAAAGCCACAGTATGACTGACTTTGTTGTAGCGAATGAGAGACTGAGAGGACTTGCGAAGGATACAAGGGTTATGAGAGGCTCTGAGTGCGGAACGGATCACTACCTCTTAGTTTCAAGAAGACTGGAAGACTTTGGACAATAAAAATGTAGAGGGGTAGCATCTTCAAGAGTGCATCTGAAGTGTGCGGTACTGCATCTGTAGGAAGAAAGGCTGGAGATGCTTGGTGGAATGACGAAATCCGCGTGTCTGTCAATGAGAAAAAGCAAGCGTACTCGAGAATGCTAAATAGTAAAGGTCTTAGCGATGAGGAAAGGACTAAATTAGAAAATGATTATAGGGATAAAAACAGAAAAGCAGGAATTTTGTATTTTGAATATTTTCTTTTTCAGGAATTTCACAATGTCGGGAATTTTATTCTTCGAGATTTTTCAGTCGCCCCGAAAAAACATGCTGAAATCGAAAACAGTTCAAATTAAAAAAAGTGAATAAATAATCCAATACTCTCTAAATTTGAAAGCGACATAATATAATAATTCATTGAAAAGAATCCAAAAATCTATAAGGCTTTTTAATTAAAAATCTTAGAGCCTTTAAGATTTTTTTACATCTAAAGCTAAGAAATCAATTTTAAAGCCTTTGAATTTGAGAGCGATCAATTTTCAAAGCCTCGCATTTATAAAAAAATCCAGATTGAAAAAAAAATTAACAACTTTCGTAACATTTTCAAAAATCTTCTGAAATCCTTTTAAATAATTGGAAATCTTTCACAGCTCATAAAAAATATATTGAAATATTATTTAAATACTTCAAAAGTATATTTGAAATCTTTTCAACTCATTTTCAATTTTTAAAGTGAATATATTACAATTCCTCAAAACCTTCCCAAATCCTTTAGTATCTTTTAAAATTGGTGAAATCATGCCATTTGAAAAATGTAAAGAAAAAAATGTATTATCTTGAGATTTTTTGGAACCCTTCGAAGAATACTTTTACCGAAGAAATTGAATTTTAAATTAGGGTTAATTTCAATTTTTGGTTAACTTCTTTAATTTTTACTTAACAAATAGAGAGAAACGAATGCAGATTTGTTATTTCAGAATGACCTCATGTTCAGAATTCTAGAATACTTCAGAGTACTTTCTTGTTTATATAAAAAATTTCAATTTGAAAGATCAAAACTGAAATTTAAAAACAAAAAATTTAAAAAAGGTTGTCAAAATGATGCAGAAGCATTTAAATAAATATTTTCCATAAAAAATCTCAAAATTATTTTCTAAAGCCTGAAATAGAATAAGGTACGAATGCCCAAATCGCTATCATCAATACTTCGAATTGCGAATCCTTTCCAAAAAATTAGGAAAGAGGAATTGGATCTTCAAATTTTTTTTAGAATTCTTCTCATTCATTTCTTTGCCAAAAAGCGTAAAAGTAAACGTAAATTTTAAATTCAGTTATATAGAAGTTTTCAAACAATTAAAATTTTTAATAAGGGAAATTAATACAGGTCTTTAAGTCCAGATCTTTCAGAATTTTTTGAAACAGGTGTTTCAAAATTCTTGAATATTATCATGAAATTTTTTGAAATTTATAAAAAATTGAATAATATTCTGAAATCTCTTGATACTTAGTCATATATATTAACAGCGCGCGCAGTTTTTTGTGCAAAGTTTATCATATCCTAAAAATTATTCGATTTTCTTCGAGAATAGCTCAAATTGAAGGTCTTGGCATGCAGATGTGGATTAAAAATAAAATTTTCTATGTTATAGTGATATTTTTTTGTTATCAAAGATTGAAAATCAAGGAGAATGAGTCAATTTAATTTTTTATATCTCTATTTTGGAATCATTTCTTTTAGATCGATGGTCTTCGAAAATGGCTCAAATTGAAGCATTTGGCATTTTGATGTGGATTAAAAAACGAAATTATCTATGAGAAAGTGTCATTTTTTGTTAATAGTGGTTGAAAAATATCCAAAATGGTCAAATTTCGTTTTTACACCACTATAATGCTGGAAACTTTATTACTTTCAGTCCGATATTTCTCAGGGATGGTTCAAATTGAACGTCTTGAAATGTAGATGTGCATAAAAAAATAAAACTTTCTATGTCATTCTGATGTTTTTTTGTTATCAAAGATTGAAAAATAAGAAAAATGAGAAAATTCCTTTTTTAGACGACTATTCAGGAAGCTTTTCTGTTAGTCCGGTTTTTTTCGGGAACTTCCACAACTGATGGCCTGGACATGTAGATGTGCATTAAAAAAATAAAATCTGGCATGTCATAGTACTGCTTTTTTGTTATCAGAGGTTGAAAAATAAGAAAAATAAAGAAATTTCGTTTTTTAGACCATATATACAGAGAAAATGTGTTCAGTAACCGTTGCGAAACGTTTTCTAAAAGTCGGACATAAAGGCTTTTCGGTACCTTTTCGGTAAGTTACCAAAAAGCCTTTATGTCCGACTTTTACAAAACTTTTTGTAACGGCTACTGAACACATTTTCTCTGTTTATATGTACTTTTTTTTATCGAGGATTGAAAAATGAGAAAAATGAGGAAATTTAATTTTTAGACCACTAAGCTGAAATATCTTATTTTAGTTCGATTGATCAAAATATCTCTTTTACATGTGCCCTTTCTCTTTAATAATTCCTTTGATTATTTTTATAATTATGACGAATTTTTTTTTTTAATTTAAAATAAAAGTTTTCATATAAAAACATCAGATTTTACATGGAAAGAATGTTTTTAAAAGAAGTGAAGTGTTATAAAGATGAAAATATTCTTCAGTTTAAAGCAGAAAAATGATGTAGTCCAATCGACATCCAACAGATTGCGGCTCTTCATTTTCCTTCTAACCCTTTTCCAAATTAAAAATTTGGAATTTTGAAATTTTGAATATGTTGTTCGTTGAAAAATGTAGATGATTATTTGTAATGGCTTGATGAATGAAACCAGTATTGTCAAAAGATGTAGAAAAATTGTTTAGATTTGGAAATTGTAATAAGAGAAGCACGAGCCAAAAGAATTCGTTTGCCCTTTAACACCAGCTAATATTATATGAGCATTTTCATATGCACGCATTTTTTGTGCAACTGGAAGCTAGTATAAGATATAATTGTGATTTTTATAATTGAACCTCTTGCGATCAAAAGGGGATACGCGTGGATTTAGCCTAAGAAGTTTTGTCCTGAGAATTTCAAGGCGCATCTTTTTTTCTTCTTGCAAAAATTTGTAGGTTTTGTAGTTTTTGAAGTAATTGGTAAGCAGCAGATTTTTCGAAAACAAAAAATTTCAATCTTTTTACACTTCAACTCGCGCTAACTTAGCCAATTTTCAGAATTTTTTGGATTTCATTAATACTAAATTATGTGTTTAAGTTTTCTGCAACTATTTAAAAAAGAAAAATGTAAATATTTTAATAAAAAAAGTCAATTCTTTTTTCAAATTTTGTAAAAATCATGTATTTCAATCTTCAAGCGCTTCGTTTATCGAGCGAAATTTAAGCAACGGACGACTTCCAGTGAGAAAGTTGTTGATTAAGGTTTCAAAGAAATTTTCTGGAAAGTTTTGGCTAAATCGGATTTATGGTTAAAAATTATGAATGTTTTAAATTGCAAGCGGTAATCTTGACACTGCCCTATGCATGTGCCTCCTCTGCTACGAAAATATTGCAGCGGAAGGTTTTAAGGTCAAGTCGGATGCCAAAACAAATAATAGCAACAGTTTGTAGTTTTCTTGTGAAATTTACCATAAATGAAGCAAAGAAACAGTGAATGGATTATTTTTTAGAATAGCTGCAAAAATATTATTTTATATTAATATTATTATAATATAATTAGAAAGAATCTCAAAATGAATCGAGGTAGAAAAAGGAATAGGCATGAAGAGTTATGGAATCAAAATAGGAAAAAATGTTCCGAAATCGGGTAAGATTAGAAACCGTTAATACAGATTTTAATCAATTTTATCATAAATGCAATATTTTAAGATTTTTTTTCATTCTTGATTTCTATAATCTTTTATTGAATTATTTATAGATAGCCTACAGTAATTATTTTTATTTTTTAATAAAGAAGCTGATAGCATTATTTTTTATTATTTTAGGGAAAAGAATACATTACAAAGTCTTAAACAAAGAAAGACGGTGTTAAAGATATAATAATTTCAGAGAGACCTTTCAATCCCAGTGAATCCTGCTGTGAAGAAAAATGTTACCAAAAATTTTCAAGTCTTCAACAAGAATTCGACAACATAACTCTATTTTCACATTTATGTTCCGGACAAAATAAAAATTACACAGTGTTTTTTTTTTTGTTTCATTGGCAATTTATTTGCAAAGTGAAATAAAATAAGTGTTTCCAGTTCGAGGACATTCCTATTGCCAGTGTGATAGGAATTTTGGCACATATTCGCAAAAATTATAAAGATTAGAACGAACTGAAACTGCATCTGAATATGTGGAAATTATCCTCAACGCTCGTTCTTCATTCACAGTGATTGAGAAATGTGAAAATCTTCTGCAAGATTTTGAAAAAAGTTTAAAAGGAAAAATGCGAAAGCCAAAAAACTTCTCAATTAGTAAAGCGTTCGCTTTCAATTTTTTTCCTGGTGTAAAAGTGGATGTTTATGATAATTACGAATTAAAAGATCCAACCACATTTTTCTTGAAGCCTACATTTGAACAAAAAAAAATTTCAAAAAGTCCTCCACCTTGAAGTGGATTAACTAACTAAAGGACAACAATTATTCGAAATGTATTTTTTAAAAGTACTCGTAACAAGTCCGCAACACGGTCGTAGCCGAGGAGGCACATGCATAGGGCAACGTCAAGATTGCCGCTTGCAATTTAAAACATTCATCATTTTTTAACCATTGACCCGATTAAGCTAAAACTTTCCAGAAAACTTCTTTGAACCTCAATCAACAACTTTCCCACTGGAAGTTTTCCGTTGCTCAAAATTCGCTCGATAAACAAAGCGCTTGAAGGTAGAAATTCATGATTTTTGCAAAGTCCCAAACAAAAATTAAAAACTTTTTTGCTTATTGAAATAGTTGAGTTTTTCTTTCTTGAATAGTTTCAAAAGACTCAAACACGTAGTTTAATATTAATAAACTTAAAAAATTCTGAAAATTGACTTTCAGGACAGTATCCCCTTTTGTTCGCGGGAGGTTCATTTTATAATTGTGATTATCGAATAAAATTTTGTTCAACGAACGTTAACTTAGTGCAAAGAAATATTTTACTAGTATAATTATTATATACTCTAGTAATTCTTCAGGCACGGTGTCCCTGAATGAAAAATGGGTTAAACAAAAATGTCAAAGAAAACGGAATACAGGGTATTGTTTATCACAGTTCTAGTAAGTGAAAACCATGCAAATTAAAATCGAAGCTGATCTTTTTTTTGAAATATTTGATTTAAAAAAAATTATATTGTTTTGAGCAAGGAAGATGTAAAAGCAGACCTTGATTTCATTTTTATAAGTGCATGAAAGAAAAGTCTGGAACTGCTTTAAATAAATAAATTTGTTATTGTCTCTTTTTTATTAAAAGATTGATTTTATACATTTCCTAAAACTTCAGAAATTCTCGATGAAGAGCCTCGCTTGGCTGTTCCGACCACAAACCTAAACCTTCATCATCTCCTAAATTTCTAAGACATTCTTTTAAATGTTCAATAACTAGATGTACTTTAAGTGTCATAGAAAGGGTTGTTGCCTTGAATAGTTTCTTAAGATTTTGTAAACTTTTGAAAATTTCATCAAAAGAGCAATTTCTTTTTATCAAAAAATAAATTTCAACAATTATGTTCATTTCCTTTAAGTCTGGCACAAATGACATAACTTCCAAAGGAGAACAATTTTGAAGAACATCTTTGTCTAATGAACTATCAGAATTTATTAAAAGTCGGTAGGGATTTCCCTGGAACAGTTTTTCTTGATAATTCTTTGGTACTAAATTAAGGTTTTTCGGCCACCTCGGTGTTTCAGTTCTCCCTAGAAGAGGAACTAAACCATTTAAAAAAATGGTTTATAAATCTTTGTAAAAGGTGTTACTCTGATACGACACATTTTTTAATTACTTTTAAAAGTGCTTCAGTTCTCCTTAAAAGAGGAACTAAACCATCCTAAAAAACATGGTTTACAAACCCTCGTTAACCCTTTTAAGACCTTTTGAAAGTAATTCAAAAATGTATTCTACCGGAGTTACACCTTTTACAAGGGTTTGTAAACCATGTTTCTTGAAATGGTTTAGTTGCTCTTCTAGGGAGAACTGAAGTACTTAGTTTTAAGTTTAGTATTAATTTATTATTAGTTATTATTATTATTGTTATTATTATTATTAATGATTAGTATTAATTTAGTATCAAAGAATTATCAAAGGGAACTGTTCGAGGTAAATGCCTGCCATGAACTTTTGAGAAATTTTGATGGCTTATCAGATAAACATGTTCTTCAAAATTGCTCTTCTTTGGAAGTTATGCCATTCGTGCCAGCTTTTAAGGAAATTAACAAAATTGTTGAAATCCGTTTTTCGATAAAAAAAAATTGGTCGTTTGATCAAATTTCCAAAAGTTTACAAAATCTTAAGAGACTTTTCAGGGCAACAACCCTTTCTATGACACCTAAAGTACATGTAGTTATTGAACATTTAGAAGAAGGTCTTAGAAATTTAGGAGATGGTGAAGGTTTAGGGTTGTGGTCGGAAGAGCCAGACGAGCCTTTTCATCGACAATTTCTTAAGTTTTGGGAAAAATATAAAATCAATCTTTTAACGAAGAACAGACAGTACCAAATTAATTAATTTGAAGCAGTTGTAGAATCTTCTTTCACCCAATAGTAAAAATGAAATCAAGTTTTACTTATATATCTTTCTTGCTCAAAACAATATTTTTTTCTGCTTTGGTGCCAAATGTACTTTAAAAACAATATCTTTCTATTAATTTATTTACAGATTACCCTGTATTTTCAAAAAATTAGTAACCCGCAGATAGAAGAGGATTTTTCTAAATCAAATATTTTTGAAAACGGATCAGCTAATGGTTTTTAGTTACTAGAACTGTGACAAACAATACCCCGTAATCCGTTTTTTTTTGACATTTCAGTTTAACCCATTCTTAATTCAGGGCCACCGTGCAGAGGTGGCACGGAACTAAATTAAAGTTCGCAGTCCAAAATCTCAAACATAAGGCCCGAATCTCGCATTATTTGTGTGAACTTAAATGGTGAGATGCAGTTGTAAAAATGTTGATCAGCTCGTAAAAGTATTTGTAACCGTTTTGTTTGGAACTTGTTCTGGAAAAGGATAAGCACTTAACTGTAAATCACTTTTAATGCCCTGCACCTTAAGCGGCGACAAAGAAGTGTTGAGGGGAATATGTAAGTGACAAATAAAGGTGTAATTGAATATGAACGTGATAAATCATCTTTCACTGAGAAGCAACTCTTCGACTCTCCGTTCATGGCTAAATACCCCAGAAGCTGAAAAATCGTACCAAGGCAACTCTGGCACTAAACTCAAGAATTTCACCCGACAAAATAAAAAAGCAAAACATTTTGCATTGTTCTTCAGACATAAGCTAAAAAAGAAATAAGACCAGAAGAAAATAAATCTCCCCTACTCTGTTAATTTATAATTCCTCTTAAATCCTCATTAGCAGCAATTAAAATTTTGCTATCTTATTTATTTGAAAGAGATCTTGTTCAATTTAAGTTTAACAAGTTTTAACCCGAGTAAAATGGTCGTTATGAAAAGAAGAGAATAATAGGATAATTATACTTTCTTGTCATAATTATTTTACACATCATTATCGAGTTACGGTGATGTTTTCTCGAGATATAAGCGATGTAATATTTATAATGGATAATGAGAGTTGGATGGACAGACAAATTAGCTTAATTTGACGAAGCGATCGTTGAAATGAGACCAAGTTGAAGTTGCGTACGTGTAACATAGTGAAGGAGATGCATGTTTGCTCGCTCCTTATAAGGTCATCCGCTCGACCTGAGCTCGACGACCACAAAAGATTCTCACGAATTCACACGTGGCGAAGGCTTGCGATCTCGTCGAACGCGTCCCTATGCGTTTATGATCCCTATCGAGAGTCACTCATCCTCCTCATCGACGGAGTGAACCTGCTGAAAAAAGCTCACCGGAGACACGTGCAAACCGAGACCATGTGTCATAACGTATTGTGAGTCAGGAGCCGACCAACTTTCTTCAGGAAGACGTCAATCAACTTTTTCAGAAAATATTTTTTATCTTATGGATTGATTTCAGACCAATCTATTCAGATTATTCCATTTTTAAAAATAGAAAAAGGTAATAATTTTAAAGAATAGAAAATTTCTAAAAATTGCTAAAAGGCTGTCCATAAACTACGTTACCAATTCGAGGGGGGAGGGACCTGGCGAAAGTTTCGGATAGGAATTCATTCCGAATCATTCTGAACCAATCCGAATTATTCCAAAATCTGTATCCGAACCAATCCGTTCCAATCCGAAAAGGGTTATCAATTTCTTCCGATCCAAATCGGTTAAAACTTAATCCGACTCAATCCGATTCAATACGAACTTCCAATACGAATCAATTCGAACCAAATTTTCAATCCGAATGAATCCGTATTCGGATTGATACATACTGAATTTTCAAACCAAATGAATCCGAGTTCGGTTGAAAATTTGGTTCGGATTGATTAGGATTCAATCCGATTGAGTTGGATTGATTTTTGACCAAACTGGATCGAATGAAATTGAGAACTTTTTTCGGATTGGTTCGGATACAGATTTCGGAATAATTCTGAATGATTCGAAATGAATTC
>JAUMHM010000088.1:16675073-16688511 GCA_032362435.1 Melikaiella ostensackeni | reverse complement strand
CCCCCCGCTCACGCCAAAAACTACGGTTGGTAACAAGGTAACATTTATGATTCAGACTTCACAGTCTTTCCCTATTTCCCTCTTTTCCCCATTTTCAAAAGTTCTTCTTTTTTCCCCTGTTTTCAAGGAACTTTCCCTTTTTTCCCCTTTTCTCATTTTTTCACTTGAATGCGAACTGAATTGATGGAACCGGAACCGGAATTGAATTAATGGTCGAATTAAACTATTTTTTATTTCAAATCTTGTTTGGTTGAAATATCAATTAGCACATGTTTCGTTGAGTGTTCATCTTTTTTGGTTGAAAAAAACTACTTGATTTCAAGTTAAACTACTCTGTAAAACATTAATTTTTTTGGTTGAAGATTCGTCATTTTGTTGAAAATTCAACTATTTTGTAGAAAATGAAACTATTTGGTTGAAAATTAATTTTTGTGTTCATAATTCATATTTTTGGTTGAAAAGTGAAGTATTTAGTTAACAATTTAATAATTTGGTTAAAAATTAATCAATTTATTCTAAAATTTGTGTACTCGGTAGAAAATTAACTTTTTTGATGAAAAATCATGTTTCTGGGCTGAAGATTCAACTGTTTTGTAGATAATTAATCTTTTTGACTTCAAAATTCAACAGTTTTGTTGAAAAATCATCTTTCAGGTAGAGCATTAATCTTCTTGGTAGAAAATTCACTTTTTTCTTGAAAACTTCACTATTTGGTTAAAATTAACAACGTTTTGTTGAGAATTCATCTTTTTGGTAGAAAAATAGTCATGTTAGTTGAAAATTCAACTATTTGGTTGTAGAATATTTATCTGGCAAAAACCAAAAACATCAATATACAGTATATCTAATTTGAGTGTTTTGTAGGTAATTCGTGTTGTCGGCTTCAAAATTGAACGTTTTTGTTGAAAATTAATGTATTTTGTTTGAAAATCTAACTATTTTGTTAAAAATTCATTTTTTATTTGGTTATAAATTAATATTTTCATCTGAAAATTTAACTAATCCATTTTTGGTTAAAAATGTATCATTTACAAGTTGAAAATTCAACTATTTGGTACGAAATTCATGTGTGTTGTTGAAAATTCGTCTTTTTGGGTAGAAAATTAATCTTGTTTGTTGAAAATTCAACAATTTGGTAGAAAATTAAGCTATTTTGATGGAAATTAACTTTTTTGTTAAACACTCATATTTTGGTTAAAAATGAAGCAATTTGTTTAAAATTTAAACTGTTTGTTAAGAACTAAACTATTTATTTGAAAATTTAACTACGAGTTTTAAACCTAAAACAGTTAATTCAATCAAGAAAGACGCATTTTCAACAAAATAGTTGTATGTTCAACTGATTCCATTTCTACTAGAAGAGACGAATATTCAATAAGATACATGAATTTTTAACCAAAAAGATGAATATTCAACCAAATACATGAATTTCAAACCAAATAGTTGAATTTTTAACTAGAAAAGATTAATTTTCAACAACAAAAAAACGAATTTTCAACAAAATAGATAATTTTGTACCAGAGAGACGAATTTTCAACAAAATAGTTGAATACTCAACTAAAACCAAATAATTATCAACAGACAAACAAAAAAATTATTGGGTTCTATTAATTCAGTTCGCATTCAAGTCGAAAACGAGAAGAAGAGGAAAAAAGTGTTACATGGGAAAGACTCTGAAGCCTGCGATAAACAAACAGGAATTTGGATAATTTATAGGCTAAAGAATAATAGTTAAAATAAACACTCAATAAATTTCATTTTTAATACTTCATTATTATGCTATAAAACTAGAAATTTTCTCTTCTAAAACTAATTTTGTTAAGGTTCTACGTTTATTTAATTAGAAAAATTTATATGCATTTTCGCACCATAAGTTTATAAAATCTTAGTAAGATTTTGAGTAGGATGGGGGGATACGTAATTTGTGGATGACCCTTTATGAGCATTTCGAATTGAGATTTAAAAAATCGTATCTTCTATTTTCATTAAATTTCAAATCAAAAATGTCTTCCTATTTACATTTGACGTTTTATTTTGAATTGTACTCGCCTAAATAGCTACATTTATTTAAAAATAATAAAATAATAATTTCATTATTTAAATTTAGCGGGAGAATGTATCGTTATCTACAAAAATAAGAAAGGGCGCTAAATTCAAATTATCAAAGAAGTCAGAATAATAGGAAACATATTTTTCGCATCAAACAGTATATAACTTGAAACCAGTATATGTTTAATTCACTTGAAAGTGTATTTTTAAAAATTGTTTGTATCAATTATGATACATATATATATTTAAACAATAAATGCTTTCAATTCTCTTGAATGCTCTATAAATGCTGTGCTCGCGCTTAAATGCTGAGCATATTCTCGAGCGCATTTGCTCAACATAAATTCTTGAGCATTCAAGAACTCTATGCACAGGATGTCTACCCGACGGATAATTTTAAATTCCCGGGTGCGGACTTTTTGGAGGTGCCCGGATTTTTAGTAAAAACTGTAATTTTGTAATAATATCTTCAAACTAAATACTATTAATCTAATAGTCCTCGCAATCTTTTCCAGTCAATTAATCATTTAATTATTTACAAATTATGAAAGCGTAATAGTTTATTATAATGCATAATGCTCGCTTTAAGGTGAATGTAACAATCGTAACCCAATTCACCAAAATCATGCTCTTTGTGTTCATTTTCGAATCATCTTATACTTCCCATAAGCAGTAAAAAATTATATTTTTTATAAAAAAGAAAATAATGACCATACACTATCCCCACTTGTAGACACCTATTTTTTAGTATCTAAAATTTAGCGACTTTGGATTGTCAACTTCATAAATTCTGAGTTAAAATTTTGTTCTGGTAAATGGATTCAAAGATATCTAAATTTTGAATAAAATGGTGGCAAGATGAAGTCATTTTGACAATTTTTTAAGAAGCTATCGCAAAACTAGTTCAAATTGTAATGTTTTAAAAATTTTAAACACCCAAAAAACCACTCAAAGCAGTTTGGTGAGCGCGTTCATTATTTTGATGAACATTGTGCTTCCTCATAGAGGATTGTTTTGTTATAAAGAAATAATTCTTTGACAAGAATCGGGCTAATATATTTTTCATGATTATGATGGAAGACTGCTATGATAAGAGTATTTTGGATTTCAAAAAGAGTCTGAGGGGATGGAAAAGGCGATTTCACATGTGTTTTTTATAATTTATTTCTTATTTCGTATTGCTTATTATTTATTGTTTAGTGTTGATTTTTCATAGGTCATAGAAGGTTTTTATATAGTTCAATAGATTCACTTTATCAAAACAAATAAATTTTATACTTAAAATATTGGTGTATTTCGAAAACTGAGAATTCTGTATCCTTTAAACGCTAAACAAATTGACAAATCTGTATATATTATAATTTTATTTTGTCATAACGGCCTGTCAAATACATGAATCGATTTGTCTCATCATAACGAATAAATTTAGTAATTACAATATTGGTATATTTCCAAAATTAAAAAAAGTTGTTCTCTAACAAACGTTAGAAAAATTTACAAATCTGTATATATCATAACTTAATTTGGTCATAGAGTGCTTCTAAATACATCAATCGATTCATGTTGTCAAAATTAACAAATAAGAATTTAAAATTTAACTTCAAAATTTTATCAAGGAGATATAAATTTGAATTTGGACACTAAATTTAGACAAAAAATTCAAAATCATTTTCTTAAATCCAGATTAGAACTTAATACTACGATCTGAATGTGAAATTACTAGACAAATTTAAACTAAATTTTTTTTTAAATTTTTAGAAATAGAAACTTTAATTTCAAGTTTGAGGAATAGTTGCAAATACTAGAGTTTAAAAATTGAACGATTCATAAACGAGTTCATGAATGCCAGAATTGAGAAGAAAAATTATTCTAAAATACTTGAGCTTTCTAATATTCAAATTTCAAATCCTTTTCGTAAATAAAAAGTCTTTTTGAATTTGTTTGTTTTGCCAACAAAATTTGAATTTGAGTTTGAAAACTGACCACAGATTTATAAAGTTTTAGCAAAAAAAATCGATTATGTTCTGATACTTTTTTAACTATATAAGATCGAAAATCTTTTGGAAAATTTAAAGAAGAAACGTCGACAAAAGCCTCTAGAATTTTGCAAAATTCATCAAAGAAATCTCAGAAATCAAAATCCTTTTCTACAGCCCATATTGGAACTATTAAACTTGAAACAGCACAGTTTTTGACATTGAAAACGTCCTAAAGTTGAAAAGAAAATAATTGGAAAATATTATCAATTTAGCTCTGAATTTTAAAATGACAAGATTTCGAAAACATCAATTTGAAAAGTCTGAAAACTTCAAAATTAAAAATTTGTAAAAATCATCCTTTGTAAACATTTGAATTCGTGAACTTTTTGTTAAAATAATTATTGAAAGTTAAAAACTGTCAAATTTATAGCATCTCATTTTAAAGAATTCAAATTGAAAAGAGTTCAGACTGGAAATTTTTTAATTAAGAAACATCCAGGGTAGAAAGCATTTTTTTAATTATTCTGTAATTAAAAGCGCTGTATAGATCAGTTTAGATTCAAAAATAAGAATTTTAAATTTATGTAATAACCTTTATATTTTCAATCGGTCAAGTGTAAACTATGTTAATTTGAATTAAAAGACATTCATTCCTGAAAATACTGGATATTGAGAATATTAGATATTGGAAATATTAAATAAAAAAACTTATTTCAAGAAGGTTTTAAGATTTCAATCTTGAAAACGTCTAAATTTAAAACTCGATTTGAAAGCTGATAAAAATATAAAATTCGTAAAACTCTAAATTAGAAAACTTTCTAACTATATAATTTCAGATATTCAAGTTTGAAACTTTTCATTTTCGAACTGCTTAAAGCTGAAAGCTTTTCAATTAGAAATCTATTAAATTTTAAAGTACTTCATTTATCACCTTCAAAAAATTAAACCCGTACAAATTTGAGAATGTTCGACTGAAAAAGAGTTCAGAGTAGAACAAAATAGAAAGTTTAAATTTGAAAAACAAACCTGACCAATTTTTTATCTACCCAATATGAAGCCGTCTTACATGAAAAATGAAATAATCAATTCAAAGAAAAACAATTAATCCACTGAGATGTTGAGTTGTTGAATACAGGGGAAGAAATTTTTATCGAAAAAATGTATTTGGTTCCGAGGAAATCGAGTTTGCTATCGCTTTTAGGTAATAAAAAATGATAAAATGTTCAAATTTTCTTGTTGATATACTACTATACTTACTACTTTATTTTCTCATAGCTGTTGGAAAGTTTCTTGCAATTGAACTTTTTTGGTATCGATTCGGCAATACATCAGCTCGGATGTACATTCTTGCTTTTCTTTTTAAGTGCGAACTCGATTTTACAGAAAGTAAAATTCCTAAAAAATGTGTAAAACCAGCTTTTTGCTACTACTATAAAAAAGCGATTCCGAACAAATCCTTTCAACAATATGTGTATAAGATTATTTGAGCATTTTCTATGCAAAAAAAAGTTTTCCGAAAAATGTCCCTTACCACGTTATGTCCTGTCACCCTTCATATGTCCTCAACAGTAACAAAAAAATATCCGCATTCTGATTTAATTATAAAATAAATAAAACAATCTTTCAAAGCAAGCAAATTTGCATTTTAATACTACTGAATTATATCCATTAATAAACTCAATAAAAATCATGAGTTCATTTTTATTAAAAATACCGCTCAATTAATTATTAAAACAGTTCAGAGCCAAAATTCATACCTATTTGCATTGGATATTTGTCAATTTCTATATTAATCGAAAATTAAAATGCATCAAGTGATTCAAGTCAATCGACTGGAATATTCGGCGGTACCGGAAATCGTAGTCTCATTGGTCAAAGTTACTTTCACGGTATCAGTGGGAGAAACAGGGCTCAACTTGAGATACAATTCACAACCTTCCGTCTCACTTTATGTACGTGTTCGTGTTCCTCGGCACTAGTACATATATAGGGTGTTTATTCTCAGCACGAGACATCCAAATTGGTCATATATTTTTCAGCCAACGTGGGTAGTCGATTTAAAAAAGAGAACTCTTTATTGCTGAGGAAGAAGTCTCTCTTAATTCCACACGCTTTAGAAAAGGCATTCATAAACATACAAGTGGAGAAAATACCCATTAAGTATTCTGAAAAATTACTCCAGTGTCTCTTCTTAAAAAGAAAATTATATGACCATTTTAGTGCTAATTACACTCTTTACTGCTCTACAAATATTACAAATTAGACCAATTTAACTTTGCTTCCCCCATAATAAATTATTCTTGCATGTCATTACAAATATTGGCACACTCAATGACTTTATTGAGAACTCGAATGAGAACTGTAAAATCTACTCATTTATTGAAGGCCTGAGCAGGGTCGGGGAAATTTTCTCATTTCACAGATGTTGGAGTCCCCACCACCGATGCTCCTGCGTTGCTTGCGAAATCTTCCGTCTCGTGAGCAACGCAAGAGCATCGGTAGTGGGGATGCCAACATCTGTGAAATGAGCAAATTTCGCCGACCCTGCCCAGGTCTAAGTTATTGTATCTGAAAAGTTTCGCATTTAATAGATTACATCTCAGCTCTGATTCAACAGAATTTTGGGTTATTCTTTCATAAGTTACTCAAATTTTGAAAAAAGCTATTTTGGAAATCCATACACTCAAAGAAAAAGTTGTCTCAGTTCTTTACTGCTCAACAAATATTACAAATTAGGCCAATTTAACTTTGCTTCCCCAATAATAAATTATCCTTGCATTGATTTATTGCAACTGAAAAGTTTCGCATTTAATAGATTGAACCTGAGCTCTGATTCAACAGATTTTTGGATTTTTTTTATAAGTTGTTGTTGTTGTTGTACAAACGGGCGGGAAGCCCCAATGGAGCTCCCCTGGAGCTCAAGCTATAAAAACCTATTGTGCCACACTCTTAACTATTCTCGGAATAGACCAGCGACCACCGAGTAGTATTTCCCTCATGGAGCCTTCCTCGCAAGGAGATCGCCAACTCTTTTCCGGGACTCTCAAAATCGACTAGTGGCCCCCAAGCATGTTCCCCTCAACATGGAGCCCTTTACCTGGGATGTCTTCAACCTCTCTTGAGGGGACCTACACTTTAAGATGGGTTCCGAACCACCGAAGCCCCGGTAGAAGTACATAGAAAAATTTCCAATGGTACCGGCACAGGGATCGAACCCCAGTCCTCCTGCTCGGAAGCCTGACGCGCTATAGCCTGAGCCACCAGGACTCCTTTTTATAAGTAACTCAAATTAAAAAAAGCCTCCTTTGGAAATACATACACTCAAGAAGAAGTTGTCTCGGTTCTTTATTGCTCTATAAAGATTATAAATTAGGCCAATTTAACTTTGCTTCCCCATAATAATACGTTATCCTTGCATTTAATTACAAACACTGGCAAATTGAATGACTTTATTGAGAACTCGAATGAGAACTGCAAAATCTGTATTCATTTATTGCAAGCCTGGGCAGGGTCGGGGAGATAGGCTCATTTCACAGATGTTGGCATCCCCACTACCGATGCTCTTGCGTTGATCACGAAATCTTCCGTCTCGTGAGCAATGCAAAATCATCGGTAGTGGGGACGCCAACATCTGTGAAATAAGCAAATTTCGCCGACTCTGCCCAGGTTTGATTTATTGCAACTGAAAAGTTTCGCATTTAATAGATTAAATTTGAGCTCTGATTCAACAGATATTAGGGTTTATTTTTATATAAGTTACTCAGATTAAGAAGCCTCATTTGGAAAACCATAAATTCAGAAAAAAAGTTGTCTCGGTTCCTTACCGTTCTACAGATATTACAAATATTGGCCAATTTAAAGACTTATTGAGAACTCGAATGAGAACTGCAAAATCTCTATTCATTTATTGCAGGCCTGGGCAGGATCGGGGAAATATGCTCATTTCACAGATATTGGCGCCCCCACTACCGATGCTCTTGCGTTGCTCACGAAATCTTCCGCCTCGTGAGCAATGCAAAATTATCGGTAGTGGGGACGCAACATCTGTGAAATAAGCAAATTTCGCCGACCTTGCCCAGGTCTAATTATTGAAACTGAAAAGTTTCGCATTTAATAGATTAAATCTGAGCTCTGATACAACAGAGTTTTGGTTTTATTTTTTTATAAGTTACTCAGATTAAAAAAGCCTCTTTCGGAAATACATATACTCAGAGATAAACTTGTCTCGAAACAAAAGCATCCTCCTTTTGCCTGTTTTGTTTTGAACCATGTGAATTTCTTTTTCCTTAAACAAAATAGTTTTTCTGCAACAATAGATGAAGTTTGGCGCAAAAAGATAATATTTTCGGCAAAAGATTCTTTTTTAAACAAATGAAAATCCTCTTAACCGTAAATTTAAGAGGAAATTCCATTTGTGTTAAGAAACATCCTTTTCACATAAGAGGACATTTCTCTGAGTGTAGATTAATAGAAACCGTTTTTAAATTGAATGTGGAGTTAAAAGATGAAAAGTAAACACCCTGTATATATTTCTGGTTTCACTAGTGTGTGTATAAGCTCTCGCGGCTCCCTTGCTGAGGCTCGTTCGATAAAACGAGACAATAAAGAAAAAAAGGAATAAAAAAATCAGAGTCACTAATCTTAAGTTCAATGATACCGCCACAATGTTTTATATCTCTGTTCCAAAAAAGAGGAGAAACTACTGTCTTAAAAATCTGAGTCAGAATCTACTTGCAATTTTTTTGAATACTAAAACATTTTTCTCAAATTCTTTACTTCCATTATTCATCATATATGTACTCAAAAATGTTAGCATTTCTTTAACACGAAGGGATTGATATAAAATTCTTATTATGATTATTCAAAAGAATATGGTAGGAAATAATTTGAAAATATTTTACAGTAAAAATGTTAAATAAAATTTTCTGTGACAAAAGGAACGCCTTTCAGCTCCGCTGGGATTTTAGCCCAGGACCTTTCGGTTGGCTCGACCTCTCCCATTAATTCCCTTCTGGGAGATCATTGGATGACTATTTATTTGACAAAATATTATTTGACAATGGAGATCCGTTTCCAAAAAAATCGACTTTTTAAATTTTCTTCTTATGGATTTAAATGTTTATTTATTAAATTCTCATGTAAAATTATGTAAATATAATATTTTTCTACCAGAAAAGACGAATTTTCTACAATATGAATGAATTTTGCATCAAATAGATGAATTTTCTACTAAAATGATCAATCTTTAAATAAAAAAATTAATTTTTAACAAAGGTGTTTAACTTTTAACCAAGAAGTTGAATTTTCAACCAAAAATATTAATTTTCTATCAGAAAAGACGAATTTTCAACAAAAAACATAAATTTGCAACCAAATAGTTCAATTTTGAACTAAAAAGATAAATTTTTAACAGAAAAAAAATAGATTTTTAACAAAGTATTTCAACTTTGTATCAAGTAGTTGAATTTTTGACAATTTTTTTTATTTTAAATCACAAATAGTTGAATTCAACAAAGAAAGACGAATTTTCAACAGAATAGTTTAATTCTCAACCAAAACAGAATAATTTTCAATCAAACAGTTCAAGATTCAACCAAAAAAGATGATTAGAAGAAATTTCCAACAAAAGAGATGGTTTAAAAAAAAACACGGAATTTTACAAAAGAGTTGAATTTTAAACCAAGAAATATTTTTCAATCTGGAAAGAAAAACAATTTCAACCAAACTGTTCAAGTTTCAAGCCAAAAAGACGAATTTTCTACAAAACAATTGAAATTTCAACTCGAAAATACGAATTTTCATCAAAAAAGTTCATTTCCAACCAATTAGTTCAACTTTCTACCAAAATAGTTAAATTTTTCACCCAAAAAGACGAGTTTTCAACCAAACAGGATGACTTTTTAACAAAATTGTGAAATTTTCAACAAAATAATTAAATTCTTAACCAAATTATAAGATTTTCAACTGAAAGAGATGATTTTTTTTCATTTTAAATCACAAATAGTTTAATTCAACTAAAAAAGACGAATTTTCAACAAAATAGTTGAATCCTCAACCATGCAGAATTATTTCCAATTAAAGAGTTGAAGATTTAACCAAAAAAGATGATTAGAAGATATTTCTACCAAAAGAAATGAAGTTACAAATCAAAAAGACGAAATTTAACAAAAGGGTTGAATTTTCAACAAGGAATGATTTCTCAGTAAAGAAAAAAATACTATTTCAACCAAATGGCTCAAGTTTCAAGCCAAAAGACGAATTTTCTACAAAGCAGTTGAATTTTCAACACGAAAATATGAATTTTTACGAAAAAGATTATTTCCAACCAAGTAGTTGAATTTTCAACCCGAAATGACGAATTTTCAACAAAATAGTTTAACTTTTATCCAAAATGACGCATTTTCAACCAAAAGGATGGCTTGTTAAAAAAATAATTCAATTCTTAACAAAGTAATAAGATTTTTAATTAAGACAAATGCATTTTCAAACCAAAAAAATGAAATTCAACTAGATTTATGAAACTTTGACCAAAGAATGAATTGTTAACTGTTGAAAATTCATGAAAAAAACGGCGACCTGCTTTCGAAGAAATCGACTTTTTAAAAAAAAAATTTGTATAGATTTAAATTTTTATTTATTAAATTATCATGTAAAATAATGTAAATATAACATTTTTAACACTTGTGTTTAATATAAAAATCGCTTTTTTCTTGAATTTTCAATTGCTGAAAATAGAAGAAACTTGAAAATTGATTTTTCAACAGTTGAATTTTCAATTTTCTTCTATTTTCAAAAGTTGAATTTTGTATTAAAAAAAAAGAATTTAATAAATGAACATTTCAATCCATAAAAAAATTGAAAAAGCCGAATTTTTCGATAAGTGGTAGCCGTTGGCAAATAATGCTTTGGCAAATTAATAGTGATCCAATGAAGTCTCAGTAGCGAATTCATGAGATTTAAAAAAAAATCCCAACTCTGATCATCTCCTTGTCAGTTGGTAAAGCAGTCGCCCGGCAAACGAAAGGTTCTGGGCTCGAATCCAAGCGGAGTTAAAAGGCGTTCCTTTTTTCATCTAAAATTTTATTTAATGTCTGATTCAAAAAAATTCCATCTTGCCTTAATAATGTCAAAATATTTTTAAGATTTGATTAGTCAAATGGAATGGGACGATAGATTTGTCGTTTGCGGACGGTAAAACGAAATCTTCTGTTAGAAAAGATCAAGATTACTAAATTAGAACCTTAGATAATAATTTAAAAAATATATATTGAAAATATTGAACTATCTTGCAAGTTAAGAAAAGTAGCAACTTTTTCACATTTCGTATAGAAGAACTTTAACTTAAATTTTCGCTTTGACTTTGGAGATGAGAATTTTTTTAATTAAGTGTGCCTTTCCATCATGCTTCAGAGCAATTATTTTATTGCCCAAGGAAGCAAAAAATTGGAGGAGCAGAACTCGAGCCAAGTTCGATTCCAAAAAGTGGATTCTTGCCGGCAAAAACTCAGAGCTGTCCCGCAAGATGGATAATGGAGTCGTTGACCGTAATGGTACCAGAATTCCATCGGAAGTTCCTCAACGACAACGAGTCAGACGAATCATCGAAAGAATATTGACGATGTGCACAAAGCTCGATGAAATAATGACGCTTCTTATGGAGAAGTTGCAACCTCTCGACTCTGTCCTCTGTCCTCAAGGGATGCTTTATTGGTATAAATTTCTACAGAAGGAAACCATCGATATGATAATAACGATTCTCACGTTGCGAGAACTCGGAACTCATTTTTTTTTTTTTTAATAGAATCTTTAAATAAAGTTTAAAAAAAAAGGAGCTCAACTTTTAACCAAGCAGATGAATTTCAATTAAAAAATATGAATTCTCAACGAAAAATGTAACAGAATTAACTGGTAAATGGCTTCAAATGGACATTCAGAATAAAAGAAATCAGCATTTACGCAGATTTTAATTTTAAATCAAAATCAGTTGAATTCACCCAAAAAGGACGAATTTTCGACAAAATAGTTGAGTCCTCAAACAAAACAGACTAATTTAGAACCATTCTGTTGCATTTTTGACCAATAAGAGATAAAATTTCTACCCAAAGAGATGAATTTTCGAGCCAAAAATAATTTTCTACAAAACATTAGAATTTTCAACCCAAAAACACAAAAAAGTTCATTTTCAACAAAACTGTTGAATTCTTAAGCTAGAAAGACGAATTTTCTATAAAATAGTTGAATTTGCAATCCAAAAATACAAATTTCTAACAAAATAGTTAATTTTCAACCAAATAGTTGAACTGTCAACAAAATAGTTGAATCCACGACCAAAACGTATTATTTTTAAAACAATTCGTTGCATTTTAAACTAGAAAAGATTAAACTTTTACCAAAGGAGATGAATTTGTAAGCCATTGAAAAAAGTTGAATTTTCAACCAAGAAATATATTTCAGCCAAGAGATAAAACGCATTTCAACCAAATTGTTGAATTATCAAGCCAAAAAGGTAATTTTCTAACACAGAGTTGAACTTTCAACCCGCAAATTGAAATTTTCAACAAAATAGTTCAATTTTCAAAAAAAGATGAATTTTTAACTTAAATGGTGAATCTTCAACCAAAAAAGTAAATTTTCAACAAAGGAGTTCAACTTTCAACCAAGTAGTTGAACTTTCAACCAAAAAGAAGAATTTTCAAGCAAGAAAATTAAATTTCTACCAAATTAACGAATTTGCAACAAAATTCTACAGCTTAAATAAATTTAAAGTGCAAAGTACTAAAAACTCAAATACTACTAGGAATGTATCGTTACACAATTTACAAAGTGAATATCAAATTCGTGTTTATCGCCCAAAAATCTATAAGATTTTTCTTTTTACGATAAGAAAGAATGTTATCTACTTGTGTCTCGATGGGCCAAACACGGCACTTTTTTAACATGGTTCTTTAGAGAGACGATTTGGCTTGGCACCCCACGCTGAAATTTTCCAAAACAAAACTCTTACAAAGCCTGTATCCATTTTCAAACAGGCATTTTCCCCGTTTCCGAAGTTTTTAAAGAAAATGAATATTAAATTCGTGTTTATCGCCTAAAAGTCTATGAGAAAGGATATCTACTTTTGGCACGATGGGCCAAGCACGGCACTTTTTAAACATTGTTCCTTAAAAGACGATTTGGCTCGGCATCTTATGCTGAAACTGTCCAAAACAAAACTCTTACAAAGCCTGTACCCATTTTCAAACAGACATTTTTCAAGTTTCTGAGGTTTTTAAAGAAAATAAATATTAAATTCGTGTTTATCACCTAAAAGTCTATGAGAAAGGATATTATCTACTTTTGTCACGATGGGCCAAACACGGCACTTTTTAAACATTGTTCTTTAGAGAGACGATTTGGCTCGGCACCCTACA
>JAUMHM010000088.1:16653604-16667712 GCA_032362435.1 Melikaiella ostensackeni | reverse complement strand
ATTTCAAGCTGACACTTTTGCGATTCCCGAGGTTTTTAAGGAAAGTGGATATCAAATTCGTGTTTATCGCCTGAAAGACTATAAGAAAGAATGTTATCTACTTGTGTCTCGATACGCCAAACACGGCACTTTTTGAAGATTGTTCTTTAGAGAGACAAATTAACTCGACACCCTATACTGTAATTACACAAAACAAAACTCTTACATAGCTTGTACCTATTTCGAACTGAAACTTTCGCAGTTTCCAAGGATTATAAGGAAAGTGAATATCAAATTCGTGTTTATAGTCTAAAAGTCTAGAAAGAAAGAATGTTATCAACACGTGTGCCGATGCGCCAAACACGGCACTTTTTGAACACTGTTCTTCAGAGAGACAATTTGCCTCGACACCCTATACTGAAATTGTCCAAAACAAAACTGTTACAAAGCTTGTACCCATTTCAAGCTGACACTTTTGCGATTCCCGAGGTTTTTAAGGAAAGTGGATATCAAATTCGTGTTTATCGCCTGAAAGTCTATAAGAAAGAATGTTATCTACTTGTGTCTCGATAATGCAAACACGGCACTTTTTGAAGATTGTTCTTTAGAAAGACAAATTAACTCGAGACCCTATACTGTAATTACACAAAACAAAACTCTTACATAGCTTGTACCTATTCCGAACTGAAACTTTCGCAGTTTCCGAGGATTATAAGGAAAGTGAATATCAAATTCGTGTTTATCGCCTAAAATTCTATAAGAAAGAAGGTTATCTACTCGTGTCTCGATGCGCCAAACACGGCACTTTTTGAACATTGTTCTTCAGAGAGACAATTTGGCTCGACACCCTATACTGGAGTTGTCCAAAACAAAACTGTTACAAAGCTTGTACCCATTTCAAGCTGACACTTTCGCGATTCCGGAGGTTTTTAAAGAAAGTGGATATCAAATTCGTGTTTAACGCCTGAAAGTCTATGAGAAAGAATGCTATCTACTTGTGTCTCGATGGGCCAAACACAGCATTTTTTGAACATTGTTTTTTAGAGATACGATTTGGCTCCGCACCCTATACTGAAATTGCCTAAAAAAACTCTTACAAAGCTTGTACCTACCCAGGTGGAAAAATTATATATAATGGAATAAATTATGCATAATCATCATTTGTTTTATACAAATAGTGTATGAAACAAATAATAATTATGTATAATAATTCCCACTATGCATAAACTATGTATAATTTTTCCGCCTGGGCATTTCAAACTGACACTTACGCCGCTCGCGAGTTTCTTAAGGAAAATGAATATCAAATTCCTGTTTATCGCCTGAAAGTCTATAAACATGAATGCTATCTACTTGTGTCTCGATGGGCCAAACACGGCACGTTATAAACATTGTTCTTTAGAGAGACGTTTTGGCTCGGCACCCTATACAGAAATTGTCCAAAACAAAACTGTTACAAAGCTTGTACCCATTTCAAGCTGACACTTCCGCAATTCCCGAGGAAAAAGGGAAGTGGATATCAAATTCGTGTTTATCGCCTAAAAGTCTATAAGAAAGAATGTTATCTACTTGTGTCGCGATTGGTCGAACACGGCACTTTTTAAACATTGTTCTTTAGAGAGATGTTTTGGCTCAGCACTCTATACTAAAATTGTCCAAAACAAAACTTTCACAAAGCTTGAACCCATTTCAAACTAATACTTTCGCAGTTCCCGAGGTTTTTAATGAGAACGAATATCAAATTCGTGTTTATCGCCTAAAAGTCTATAAGAAAGAATATTATTTACTTGTGCCGATGGGCCGAGCACAGTAATTTTTAAACATTGTTCCTGAGAGACGATTTGGCTTGACATCCTATGCTGAAATTGTCCAAAACAAAACTCTTACAAAGCCTGTACCCATTTCCAAACCAACATTTCCCCAGTTTCCAAGGTTTTTAAAAAAAATTGATATTAAATTCGTGTTTATCGCCTAAAAGTCTATTAGAAAGAATATTATCTACTTTTGCCACGATGGGCCAAACACGGCACTTATTATACATTGTTATTCAGAAAGACTATTCGGCTCGGCAACCTATACTGAAATTGTCCTATACAAAAACTCTTACAAAGTTTGTCCACATTTTAAACTGACACTTTCGCAGACTCAGCAGCACCAGTCTCTCATCAAAATTTAACTAAAAGGACCGAATTTAGTTTAATTCCTCTTTTTTGCATAACCGATCGTTATTTATGATATCGGCAACATAAATTACAGGCCAGTTTAAATTCTTGGTCATTAAAATTGGCGAGAGTAAGGCGAATCGTAAATTTCACGAGGCATTTTATTCTTCATTCGGTGCTGGGGCTCTTCTTTGAGTCTTTGACGATATCCGGTCAGTCGGAGCTTTTGAGGATGATGGCCGGTTGGTGAACGGTGAGCTTCTGGTGCACACTCTACAGAGACTCTCTTCTGTAATACTGCATCATTAAAGCTCACCTCGTGGAGAAGTTCTCGCGTCGAAAGAAAGAAAGGAATCGAGTTGGAAAAAATGACGGTTTCTGCGGTCGAAGCACGATTTACGACTTAACGAGGTAATGCAACGCGACGACGCACCCAGGTGTACGCACGCGTGTATGGAAGGTGGAAGCAGAACACCATATACGGTCACCTTTGTCAAAGCCTGGTTGTCGCCATATACAGGCAATGTTCGCGATGGCAGACACTTATATAGAGTCCGACTTAAGAGTCAGGAATGCCGCTTTTTATCGCGCCTTCTACCCGCCTTACTGCAGTAATGGGGTAAGACGAGCGACCAGGAAATGCTCAAATGCTCATTCTGCTCACACAGAACGCACATTTTCGGGTTATTTGGATACCAGATCCGATCCGATCGGATATATTCTTATCGATACTGATACGAATCATGATAAACACCACAACATATGTGATTTCTTATGTACTCGATAGAGTTCGACACGCTCTGCGAATGTTAAATAAAATAAAAATTTCAATGTATTTCCAGCTGTTTCTGTAGCAAGAATTTTATTCCATTTTTTGCTTGAGACTTTCAGGCCAATGTATGGAGATGAGCAATTATTTTTAATTTAAATTTATTTCTTTTGGTTTCAATGTGTACAAAGTTTAAGGAGCTTGTTAAATGTTAATGTAATTCTTATTCCTTGTGTAATGAGGAACTTTTTTTTTTGGTTTCGTAATTAAGATGCAGAAAGGGTGGGAAAATTAGAGTGTTTTTTTCAAGTCCTAGACTTGTGGTGCGTATACCAAAATAGGAGTTAGAAATTGTAATTTTAAATTTAAATTACTTCCGGGGCTTGGAATGTAAACATTTGATATATATTTTTGAAATTTAATATCACTATTTAGTTTAAAAGGTGATTTTTTTATTACCTTAAATTGGTTCAGTTTGATATATGTGTAGTTCTACAACATGTGTCAATTGGCACAATTTAACCGAAACCCCAGTTTCAATAAGAAACGTGCGGGGTCCTTTGGAACTGGAGAGTTAAATCCTTCTTGGAAAGTTTTTTATATCGATTTCATTTCTGAATTTCAGAAATTTGGAGTACTTAAATTTGGATTATTTTCCAGTTTTCATTGTTCCAAATCTGGATCAACATAAAGGCCCAAAACTTTTAGGGTTGGATTGGTCTTAACTTTCAAAGACTACGAATTTGCAAAAAGTGAGAAAAATTCTTTCAGAAAGAATTTGTACTTATTAAATACTTCAATTTCATCATTCTCTCCGATTGAGGTCTATTTCTGTAGTTTGAGAAAACTTTCGAATTCTAACTTTTTTCTAATCTGCAAATATTTAAAGCTTGGAAAGTTCAAAAACAGATTTTATCTGTACAGGTTGGTTGCAAAATCGCAAGGTTTGAAAATGCAATGTGCTCTTGGAAATTCTTATTCTATTTTGTAAAGAGAAAATCCCTAAAAAAATTTAATCCATTCTAATGAAATATTGCACTCCCGCATCGAGATCAAAGATTAAACTCTAAATATCTTCATTGTTTTCGTGCTTACGACAAACTGTTTAGGACAATATTAGCCTAATTTTTTATGGTGAATTTGATGATGTGGAATTTTAAAGAAAAAAAATTTAGAGACTTTCCTTTACATAATAGTACATTGTGCCCCATTGCGGAAAAATACACGAGTGCACACGATATTTTGTCTGCCAACGAGAGAAAACGCGAGTTTGAGCGGAGCAAAAACTCGTGTTTTCACTCCGACGGCAGACAAATTACTTTTTCTTCTAACAATTAAGGCTTCAAGTGTACCTAGACTTATAGATATTTTTAATATGAATTCATTGGTACCATGTGAATTGTCTTAATATTTATTTAGTCCTTTCTATTTACCTTCGAATAAATCTTTAAATAAAAATTATATAAACATGAAAACAGTTTACATGGTACCAATGAATTCATGTCGAAAATATCTAGAAGTCTAAGTAAACTGGAATTCTTAATTATTAGAAGAAGAAGTAAATTATGTAAAAAAAATGTGTTAACATTTTTTTTCTACAAAAGTATACACGATCATTAAATTTACAATAAAAAATTAGGCTGATATTGTTCTAAACATTTTTTTGTAACCACGAAAACAATGAAGATATTTAGAGATTAATCTTAGAGCTCGAAACGGGTGTGCAAAATTTTATCTGATTGGATTAAATTTTTTAGGTATTTTTTTCTCAGTAAGGAGTAAGAATTTCCAAAAGCATATTGCATTTATTAATGCGATTTTGGAACCATCCTGCACAAATATTAATCTTTAAAAATGGAAACAATTTTCCAGTAGTCTATTCAAATTAAATGTATTAACACTGCTTTCAAATTTAGATTTTTTTTCAAAACGTGAAAAAAAAATTAATTTGGAAGTTAAAGTTTTAAATGCTTATGAAAAAAAACATTCAAATTGAGAAATTAATTTTAAACTCGAATTACTATATAAATAAACACCATCCCGCAAATGTAATGCTTTCAAAGTATTTAAACTTTTAAATTTGAGTCTTTTTCAAATTCAAAACCTTAATTTTTGAACTATTTTCGATCAGACCTTTAGCTTTGATTCTTGAAGAGGTTTTAAATTTCAAAAATTTGTCATTAAAATTTATTGCGCTTTCAATAATTCAAATGAAAAGTATTTCTTTTTCGATTATTTCAATTTTCACATTTTCAATCAACAGAACTTTAATTTCAACCCAAATATTCCCAATAACCAAATAACCCAAATAATGTAAACCTAAATTTAAGACTTCAAATGAAGACACTCTGTTATAATAAATTGAAAAAAATATAATAATATTGTCAATACACAATTTTCTTCTCATCGCGCTTTCGTTCCCTGCCCATCATTTTTCTAAAAAGCTCTATACAATTTGCTGAATTATGGTCCCCCATTTCACAATCCTTGCCAATATAATTATACAAACTTTTTGCACAGATTTTTTTTCATTCCCCTGTCAAGTGTAACATCTCAACAATGATTTAATACCCATCCGAAAACTGACAAGCCTTCAGCCGTAATTGCCGCTAACGAAATTTCTGTCTATCTACTCGGAAAAATCGTTGCTAAATCAGTCGACAAAAACCTGTTAGCCTCTTATTTCATTAAACCTGTGATGAAAATTACTTGACTGAAAATTCCCACTGCAATACCCTCACGAGAAATATGTAGCGAAACAAGTTTTTTTTCTTGACAGTCAGATTTAGACTTAGAACGTTATATATTTTCTCAAGGAATTTCTCAGCTCCCTCTATTTTCAATTAACAGGATGTTTCCCCGATCGAACGACATTTTCTGACATTTTTCTCTCAGTAATCGAGGTGCTTTATGTTCAATCCTTTAATGGAAGCAAAGCCACTCGAAAGAAGGTTTTATCACCCTACAATCCGTATTAATAGCACCATATTGCTAAAGCCACCAACAAAAGATCTTGTGCAAAACGTGGACTCGACTTCGTAAAATCTTGCGATCATCGTTTAGAGAAATGAGCGCTGCATTTTTATTCCTTTATGTCCGCACACGTGCAAACATTATGAGGTGCATCACCAGGGCTGCCATAGACTAATGTTCTTGGAAAAAGTGCAAAAAGTGACTAATTTAAGCTAAAAAGTGACTATTGTACGCACAAAAAATTACATGAAATTCTATTGCTGAATTTGGGCTTAAATACCAAGGTTGTAATTGCTATAATTCATTTTGCAAGTAACGTTCAGACGAATTGTGAAATTATTTTATTTCAAGCTAAATAAGGGTCATTTTATTTCGCCGAAGGCGTTTGCGGACTAATTTTTGAAAATTTGGATACTTACTAATCAATACTCAATATTTTTTTAACTTATTTATCGCATGAATTTAATAAATTACTACCTTTTTATGTAGAGATTTATTTACAAAATGCAAAGGCACAGAAAAATGTCACATTTGTGTGCATTATACAATAGAAAAAACTCAAATTCTACAATGCAAAATTGAATCAAATTAAATAAGATGTTTTTAACAGCCTTTAAACTGCAAAAGTAACTTTATTGTGAAATAATGAACGAAAATTATATTTTAACAACAACTAACACATGACCATTTCTCAGCCCTTCCATAGCCTCATTAAAAACGTTATGTTTAGTTTTTTTCAATTGAAATTTATCTCATAAGCTTCAGTTTTGATCAGATTTTTCATATTTGTAGCCCTTTTTTCAACTGTTTATGCTGAAATTTGAAAATTCTCATTCTGGAAATTGAATTTTTAAATATTTAGCCAACTTCAATTTACAATTGGTCATTACATGTGCTTGAAGTTCTGAACGTTCAAATGAACGAAATTTTATACTGATGTCTTTGTAAACTAGAAACAGTGCTAAAATGTTCGTTCATTTATATTAGGAATAATAGATTATCAAAATAAACTTATAGTGCATTGTTTTAAATTGTAGTTGGAACAATATTTATGAATGAAATAAGAGTGGGGAAAAATATTTCGTTCATTTGAACGTTCAGAACTTCAGGTACATGGTCATTACCTTGTTTAACCAAACCTCAAAATAGCAATCTTTTGGGCTATTGGAATTTCCAAACGAAAATTTTCATATTTCAGCCTCAAAAGTAGAAGAAAAGGGCTACAACTATGAAAAGTCTGACCCAGAATGAACCTTACGAGGTAAATCTTAATTTAAAACACTAAACACAACTATTTTAATAAGGCTATGAAAGTGCTGGAAAATAGTTACGTTTTAGTCGATGTTGTTAAGACACAATTTTCGTTTATTATTTCACAATAAAATTAGTTTCGCACATTTTAAATAAAAGTTTAAATAATGTAGAATACCTCTGCTTTGATTCAATTCAATTTTATATCGAAGAATTTGACTTTTTCTCTATTCTATAATGCACATAATTAACGTAGCATTATTCTGTACCTTTGCATTTTAAAAATCAAATATCTGAATGAAAATAAAATAATTTAATACATTTATGTGACAAATGAAAAACAATGAGTATTGTTATAGTTAAGTATCATTTTTTTTCAATTGTGCCGCAACAGCACTAAGTCTGTAGGTATCGTTTTTGCTGCAACGGTACACAATTGACACGCAAATCTATATCAATATAAAGAAACAAGAGTGTTACATTCTTGGATGATTTTGTTTCAGATCCAATTTATACCTACAGATTTAGTGTGATGCTTTACAATGGGAACTAGAAAACCAGAAAATCATAAATTAAAATAATTTAAATTTTAAAATTGAATAGCATTCTCATAATATCGATTACTATATAGATTGCATACATAAATTACTTAGATTTTCTTTTTTCTTCTAGATAGAATCTAAAATGAGATGGAGAAATGTGACTAAAGTGTTCTCTTCCTTAAAAAAAAGTGACTAATAGTGACTTTTTGTGAAAAAAATGAGTAAAAATTGACTAAAAGTCACTTAAGTGATTGTGTGGCAGCCCTGTGCATCACTGCAAAGAAAATCTGTTCATATTCTCAGTAACCACATTATTTTGCAATAATTTCTCTCAAACCATTTTCACAGACATTTCTTATGACCTTTCTTGTTGAATGTCTGCTAATTCATTTCCCAATGTAATGAAAACCCATGCACTTGATGCAGAGCACGTAGAAAAATAATTAAAATTTCTGCAAATACTTAAAATTACATCAATACTGAATTAAATTTCACATTTCTATATCTCCTTCTTTTATAAAATTTTAACTCTTAAAAATGAATTACATAAGTATAATTTATTAAGATTATTCAACGAGGAATTTTTCTACGTGCTGTTGTTTTTTTCATCTCAGAGAGAAAACGAAAGCTTTGGATGAACACAACTACACAAAATGAGCAAGAGTAAATCATTCTTAAACGTATGTACAAAAAGCATGTAGCAACCTACCTTCTGCAATTTCCATAAGCTTAAAACTAAGATAATTTTCACCAGGACAGCACAGGAATCAGGAGAAAGAAATATCACACACAATATCTACGCATGCACTTGAACTAAAGCTCTTAACAAATACTTTGTACGACTTTAAACTACATTTATGGAAAAGCAATTTATATTTTCATTCGATTTATATTTTCAATCGATTTTCCAGGGTCGAATTCAAAGTTGTTTGCCAACCGAAATGGAGGCAATCAGGTCAAGAATACGTTTTTCCCTTTTTATGGCAAACACTCTGAATTCAACCCCCGAGAAAATATTGCCTCTCTGTATTTTGATTCGGTGAATGCAATGAATGCTTGAAAAAATATCGAATGCAGCAAGAACGTGTAAATGAAAATCAAAGCCAACGTTCTTATAGCACTCAACTTGTCAATTAATTCACCTAGACAAGAGAAAAGATTTGTTGAGTCATGGAAATCCTTCATTCAAGTATAAATAAAAGATTTTGCTCGAGTCAATCTTGATTGATATTTGATCCTTTACTAAATATTCACTGAGCCACTTTTTTTTTTATCTAAAATTCATTTTTTAAACTGAAGGACATTAATGAAAATCTTTTTCATCGCTCAAGTCTTTACCAACATTTTCAAACGTCCAAACTAACGAAATCTTTTTTCTGCTATTGTAGCTCAAGCTTTCTGAAATATTTGAAACAAATTTTGGTTCGTTTGTGTTTTAAAGAAGTGAGGGGTACATTATTTCAAAATTCGGTGTACATCGGTTCTATATCAAAATTATTGCACTATTTTGAAACGTTGTACATTTTCAAACCTTCAAAAATGAGCAGTTTTTAGTTGAAATTTTCTGCACTTTAAATTTAAAAAAAAAAGTTTAATTCCAGGCCTCAAAAAGAAAACAATTTAAAATTTGAGGCATGGAAAAGTAAACAAGTGTTTTACATTGTCTAGTGTTCGAAATTGTGCAATTTAAAATTGAAACGATTCAAAAATAACCGAATAATAAAAAAATTGGAAATTCTGAGCATTTATAATTAAAAGTTTTCAAATTTAAACAATTTTAAGCTGAAAACATATCAGTAAAGAACAATTTGAAATTTCCAAGTTTGAAATAGACTACTTTGAAATATCGGCTTAAAATTCGAAAATGTTTCATTTCAAGCTTTGAGAAGAAAGCAACTTCACCTTCAAAAATGAGCAATTTTATTTGAAATTTTCTGCGCTTAAAATTAAAAACAAAAGTTTAATTCCAGACCTCAAGAAACCAATTTAAAATTTCGGGCATTGAAAAGTAAACAAGTGTTTCAAATTGTCTAGTTTTCAAAATCGAGCAATTAATAATTGGAACGATTTGAAAATAAACAAATAATTGAAAAATTAGACATTTTAAGCGTGTATAACACAAAAATTTCAAATTTAAACAATTTTAAGCTGAAAACATTTCAATAAAAAACAATTTCAAACTTTAACGCTTGAAATAGACTACTTTGAAATATGAACTTATAATTAAAAAATGAGCAATTTTTGATTCAATTTTTCTGCGCTTTAAATTAGTTTAAATTAAACAAAAAAGTTCAATTCCAAACTTTAGAAAGAAACCAACCTAAAATCTCAGGCATCGAAAAGTAAAACACCGTTTCAAATTGTCTAGTGTTCAAAATTGAACAATCAACAATTTAAATGATTTTAAAATAAACGAATAATAAAAAAATTGGAAATTTTGATCATTTATAATAAAATGTTTTCAAATTTAAACAGTTTTAAGCTGAAAACATTCCAATGAAGAACCATTTCAAATTTTAACGTTTGAGATAGACTACTCTGAAATATGCGCCTAAAATTCAAAAATGTTTAATTTCAAGCCTTAAAAAGAAAACAACTTCACCTTTAAAAATGAGGAAATTCGAGATAAAATTTTCTGCGCTTAAAATTAAAAAAGAAATAGTTCAATTCCAGATCTCAATAAACCAATTCAAAATTACGAGCATCGAAAAGTAAAAAAGTGTTTTAAATTGTATAGTATTAAAAGTTGAGCAATTAAAAATTGAAATGAATCGGAAATAAACAAATAATTACAAAATTGGAAATTTTGATCACTCATAATAAAATGTTTTCAAATTTAAACAGTTTTAAGCTGAAAACATTCCAATAAAGAACCATTTCAAATTTTAACGTTTGAGATAGACTACTCTAAAATATGCGCTTAAAATTCAAAAATGTTTAATTTCAAGCCTTAAAAGAAAGCAACTTCACCTTCGAAAATGAGTAAATTTTAGTTAAAATTTTCTGCGCTTGAAATTAAAAAAAATAGTTTAATTCCAGACCTCAAGAAACCAATTTAAAATTTCGGGCATCGAAAATTAAAAAAGTATTTCAAATTGTCTTGTGTTTTAAATTTAGCATTATGAAACTCAAACGATTCAAAAGTAAACGAATAATAAAAAAATTGTAATTTTTTAGCGTTCTTAATTAAAAATTTTCAAATTTAAACAATTTTAAGCTGAAAATATTTCAATAAAAGATAATTTGAAATTTTATCGTTTGAAAAAGAATACTTTGAATTTGAAATATGCACTTAAAAATCCAAAAATGTTTAATTTCAAGCCTTGAAAAAAAAGCAGATTCAAAATAAAGAAATTGAAAATCAAACGTTTTTGAATTTAAAACTTTGAAAGTAAACAATTTTACAAAGTAATCAGAAATAAATAATTTTCAAAAATAAAATTTCCAAAATGTTAAATGAAGACTTCAATATCAGATATTAAAGCCTTTTATCGCATTTGATCAGCTTTTTACGTATAAGACGTAACAATTTAAAATTAGAAACCTTTAAATTTCAGGTAACCTTAAATAATTTAAAAAATTGAAATTGAAAGTATGCGTAATTGAATAATTTGAACTACTTAAATTCTTCAAACTTAATAAATATTTAATGAAACTATTAAAAATTAAATAATACTCAAAATCGTAAAAGTTTTCAATTTTTAAAATAAAAACGTTCAAAACTAAACAATTTTAATTTGAATCGATAATTTTGTAATTAAGTTTGAAGCGTCTAACGACTGGAAGCATTAATAAATTTAAAAATAAAATCACAAGAATCAAACAATTTTAAAATGCGATTTAAAAATCTTTGATTGTAAAAGCTTTTGTACATCAAATGTAGAAATTATGTACCCCTCGGTAAATAGATCTAAAAATCCAGATACACTGACACTTGAAGAAAATTATTCCCTATTGATGCTTAAAAATAAAAAATTAAAATTACTGTCTCGCAGATGGAGATTAAGAGAACAAAATAAAATGAAACCTCAGAAAATTAACGATCGTACGATTGTATTATTGTTAAAGAAGGTATATAAAAGTAATATAAATATTATCACAGTATTTTACAGTACATATGTACACTTGTGATACATACTGGGCGTGGATCGTATAATTATCATTACGATTACTATCGTTATATCATTTGTACTCTGCATGTTGACAGGGAAACGAGTGTCTCTGTGTATCGCCTCTGTGTAAATGTAACGTGTCAGTGTTTCTTTCATAATTTTTTTGTTTTTCTTTTTGTTTTCTTTCAACCTCTCAACAAATGCACACCAATACTTCTCACACCTTCTTCGTCGAGTATTATAAAGCATTTCATAATAATAATTATCCACTCTACAAAATCGTACAAATCCAAAAATAAAAGACAAACACACTACATGCACAATGTTTCTGAAAAATTGCACGTATCACACGACAAAAAATAAATCGTTTGTTATGTGGAGGGTCGGGAATTAAATTAAGGGAGTTTTAAGTACTAGCTACTTAAGCTAAGGACTGCTCGAACCTCTTTTCTACAAATTAAACTCGAATTTTTAATTCCTTAAATAGGTAATTTAAATTTTTAAATATAAAATTTCATGTTTTAGACTTTTTTTAAAAGTTAATTTTTTTATAGAGGGTCGATCTGTCCTAAAAACACTGCACATGCCACGTCAGCACGACAAGGTACAATGCAAAAGTATGACAAAACGATGCACAACAAAATACTGCATGACTAGTGTTGCAAAATTTCGCAATTCTTTTTCCCTTCATTAAAATCCCCTTGAATTTTTTCAAAATCACAAAGGGTTTATCACAATAAAATCTTCAAATAAATTTTTTAAATATTTTTCAACGAGTTTAGGACTAAGCGAGAAAAAAAGGTTTAAGCGATTGAAAATTCTGAAAAGCAAGTTTCCTCTCATGAGATTTTTGATGATATCGAGAAAAGCCAGATACAATGAAAAGCCAGGAAAATCGGAAATTTTACAACTCTACGTGTGACAATGAAAGCGTGCACCACCGGGCCTAAACTCGCACCATATTTTTTTGGGACTCATATTTCCTGCCCCTCCTCGCCACTCATGGATCCATCCAGAAAAAAAGTTGTTTAAAAAATGGAAAAATTCTGATTTTTAATAATTTAATTATGGCCTCGAATTTATTTACTTCAAATAAAGTGCTTAAGATTGATTAAACAAGATTATTATTTGATTCTGATTTGTTTGATTCAGTGCAAACTTACTCCGAAGTAAATAAATTGATATTTATCGAACAACTTTTCTCCAGGTACGATAAAGATCACAGTCCCGGAATAAATAAGGGACGGGATTCTATTATCTAATCTAAGAAAGAGAGCGTCTCGATGTCGGAAACGGAAAGAAAAACATCTAACTACACGCGCCACTTTGTACAATAATCTTTTGATTGCTATGCCTCGTATTCGGCTTTCCGTACGACGACAAATGATATTCAAATGTCTAATCTGACGATAATTATATTTTGACATGTGGACTGGTCGTGTCATGACAGTACGCACGAAAGATAACGATTTAATAAATACGATTTAAATTAAGTAATAAAAAAAAAACAAAGTACTCAACTGTACAATTAAGTCATCACATGAGTCACTAAACCTATAGCCTATCGTACAATTTTTATTACACATTCATTCGCGTTATTTTTTTTTCTTACGTTTTTCATTACACAAGAGCAAATAGAAAAACTAGCACAAAATCGTATTCAGTACGGAGACAACGTCTGTGGATAAGAGCTCTTTGGACTAACTGACATCTAAGTCTGACGAGCTTTAAGAAAACAGTTTGATTTGCTAATAAATTCTCAGAAGACATTTACTAATAATTTTAAAGGATATTTTCGCGACAATATTTGCTAAAAATAAATATGAGCCTGATTGAGGTAAATGCGATTCTTGAAAGGGAACAAGATAAGATTTAAAACAGGAAAACTTGCAAACTGCTTTCTTCTTTCCTTTCTCTACTAAAATAAAAATCGAATCTTGGCGCGATCCACTTAGCTGTGAAGATCCTGCGCGCCTGGTTCAACTATAAAACGCACCACGCGACGTTCTTATTCGTTAAATAAATAATTAGCCCGAGCACACCGAAGAGTAAACCGGGTATATCGACTCTTGCGAGTTTGTCAAAGCGGTACGAAAGGCGGAGAGCCAATTAAGGCTGATCATCGGACTCCCCTTAATTGCCCAGAAATACTAACGACGAGAGAGTACAGGAGGACGAAAAGTCAGCTTCTGCTGGATAAATAAGTTCAGTCCTTCGTCCAAGATTTCAAGTAACTGCCTCGACTAGCTCTCGATTACTAATTTTCCCCATAACGCATCTCCGATCGCTTCCTACCACTTCTAGTCTTCACTGAGAAAAA
>JAUMHM010000088.1:16633333-16653594 GCA_032362435.1 Melikaiella ostensackeni | reverse complement strand
GAATCGAGAAAGATTTCTTCGAGATGTTCTTGATGAAATTAAAATAATTGTAAGTCTGATCGGAATTTTAAATATGGAAGCTTTTTAATAAAAAAATTTAATTCTAAAGAGTTTAAAAAAGGCAGAGATCCAGCCGAAACTTTCATTCCATTTCGTTACTGTCAGTTAAACAAAACAATTTTGATCCAATCATTAATGCAATTTCGGATAATATCTAATTTCATCTAAATCTAGAGATAGCAGATCAAAGGTTAGTAAAAAATATTTTTTTTTTTATCAATAACGAAATGGAACAAAAGTTTCGGTCCGGTTTCTGAAAAAAGGATTTCATGTTAAAATGTCCACTTTTGGAAGAAGCTTTTAAATTTTATAGCGTCAACATTTGAAACAGGTATGGTAAAAAATGTTCAGAGGCAAAATCATTCAAATTTGAAAACTATCAAACTCGAAAGATTTGAAATTTAAAAGGAGTCAAATTTCAAGCTTCCAAATTAGGGAAAATGAGTTCTTAAACCTGTAACATGTCAATTGTTATTTTTGTCCAGTCAATTGAAAAGAGTTCAAAAGATTGGAATGATTTTGAACAATTTTTAAAGATTTCAAGAGATTTCTTAACATTTAAAAAAATTTCAAAGATTTCTGATTTGGAACAAGGAATTCTGGAAAAGAATTATAATTCTGAGTTGCAACACCAGATAATTTTTGGTTATAAGAATTACAATTCTGATTTGGAACAGAGAATTTTGTAATAGAATTTTAATTCTGAATTCGATTTTTTTTTAATTTTCTTTTTCTAAATCAGCATTGAAATTATTTTACAAAATTCCCGTTCTATGTCAAAAATTTCCCGGCCAAGTAGACACCTTGGACAATCATTTGAAAGCATTTATAACTGAAAGCTTTCAAATTAAGAAATATTCAAGTTTGAAAGCTCTGAAATTTAAAAAAATGAGATTTTTAAATATTGTCTTTGGAAAGTATTCCAAATTAAAACTCTTAAAAGCGTTCGAACTTGAAAGTTTCTAACGTTAAACAATTCTCGAAAACTTTATAATTTAATTGGAAAAAATCTACATTCTGTAGTCTTCAAGTCTGAATGTTTACTTCTTTGAAAGCAACGAAACTCACAAGGCTTTTAATATGAAACCAGCAAGGTTTGAAGACTTTCAATTTGGCAAGTAACCAATTTTGAAATATCTAATTTATGAATTCATTCAATTCCAAAAGCAAAAAGTATTCGCAGTAAGGATCCTTCGAAAGCTACAATATTTGATAAATTCTCATATTTTAGTTTAGAAGTTTATAAATCTTCAGGTTTTTACATACGAAGTTTTCAAATTTAAAAGCTTTTAAATTAAAGAAGCGTAACAATTCCAAAAATTAGAAAATAACAACAAGTATTCAAGTTTTCCAGTCAAAAAGAGGAAACGCTTTGGAAGTATTTGCTTTAAAGACAAAAAATTTTTAATCTATAAGATTCATAGATAATTTTCTGAATTAATCAAAACTGAGTAAACCATCTTATGCACATGAAAGAATTTAAAGTCTTCGATTCAAAGAGAGAAATTGTTCTGTAAAATACCTATTTTAAAATGTAACAATCTTCAATCTTATAAAATTCAAAGACTTACATTTGATGAATTTTAAACTCATAGTGCTTAGTACATAACTATGAAAGCTTGAAGGTTTTCAAATGAAAATTAGCAAACCTTTTGAATGAAATCGCAATCAAAATTTGAATATTTAATTTACACAGTTTTAAAACTTGAAGTCTTTAAGATAATCAAATTCCAAAGCTTTTAGGCAAACAAAAGTTTAGTGATAAAGAAAAACAACAAATTTAAAGTTTAATATTTGGAGATCGAACTGAAAACATAGGAAATTTAAAAATAACGAAACACAAAAACCTTAGATTTTCAAGTATTAAAAGTTTAAATATTAGTGAAAGGATTTCAATTTTAAAAACGTTCGAGCTTGGTAGCAATTCATTCTAAGAAATTGAAAACTTGCAAGTTTAGACACTAACAAATATAAAAATTCGAAAACTTTAAAATAAAAAAGAAAGAGCATTTCTAATTATCTACTTGAAAAAATAAATAAATAAGGGTGATTGCCAAAAAGTTGACCGTTTCAAGTTCCAGTCATTTTCAACTTATCCTCTGAATAATAAATTTTTTTCTAAAATTATATTAATTAAGTACTAATATCAAAGCAAAATTTAGTAACGTTTCGAAATTTTATACAACTTCGTTTAGAAATTATAAATGAAAAAGTACGTAAAATGTCTGGTCATGCACCTGTCCAAACTACAAATTTAAAATAAAAAATTGCTTAATAATATTAATACCACTTTTTAAATATTTGCGATTCCCAGATATCACTTATATTGACTTGAAAAATATAAAAATCGAGAGTAAGAGTTCAATATTTCAGAGCTGAGGCTTTTAAAAATCACTTCAAAGTCTGTTCAACAAACTTTTTGTCTGGTCACGCTGCATTGCTATTTTATGGTAGAACTCAAAAATAATTATTCGAACTATTCACATTGCGGGCTAAAAATATTAATTTTAAACTTGTGAAGATTCTAGTATAGTTAAAAATCGATTTATCAACATTAACGCTCAATATTAATTTATCATCCTGTAAAATGATGTTTCGAAACGCTGAAGTCAAAATAAAAAAATCGTAAAAATAGTCATTTTTCTCATATTATTAAATACTTTTATCTGTTCTTTATATACTTTTGAAAAGTTATTGAATTTTTTCATTTTATCATTGTCGCATGTCCTGTCACGCGACTTTTAGCAACGTGTAAAATTCATATCCATCACAAATACATTCCCTGATCTCTTAGCTTTATATTTGCATACTCTCTTGGTTTACTCTTAATTAAGAGAAAAATATTTTAAGTGGTTTTGAAATTTTTTTGTTTTCGAAGATCTGATTGTCTATAATGGTCAACTTTTTGGCAGTCACCCACAAAGGCTCCTCAACTTCTAGAATTTAAAATTCTTCTTACATAAGCATAAGAATTTGAATGCTCTCAACTTGGAAAATGGCTATTAAAATTTGAAGGATTTCAGCTTAAAAAACATTCGAATTTAAAACAAGTTAATTTGGAAACCTTTCAAATTACAAGGCTTCATTTTTTTTTTAATTTAATGGGCTACTAAAACTCAAAAGGTTAATGCTTTCGATGAAGATAATTTCAGGTTCAACATTTGCCTGAAGTTTCAAATGGACAACAAATATTCTCTCTATTACATTTAATCTACTTTGTGAATTTGAATTAGTTAAGTTTGACTAATGATTAATGAAACTGATGGTAGTAGAAAAGGTTATTGAAACTTTAGTGAAAATGATTCTAAATACATTTTCAGTAAAATAACATAAGGTAAAATTGTACTAATTTCATTCATGAAATTCGACTGCAGATTACTGATTCTTAGCTGGTAATTAGTTAAATTATAACTAAATGAATCTGCGATTGCCTTTTTGCTTTTTCATCAGTAATTTTTAACTAGTTCCAATTACAGAGATAAAAATAAGTTTTTCACTACTTTCATCGCAATGAACAATATTTTGAAACTTTTGCCAGTTTAAAAACTTATCAAATAAAAATTTCGTTATCAGAACATCAAGTAGGGTAACAAAAAAATTGAGAGCTTTATAACGTCAACATCTATCATTTGCAAAATTTAAAAACGATCTCCTTCCCTTTAAAAATCACTTTCTAATTAGAAAACCCCTCCAATTTCGACGATACTCGTAATTACAAAACCCCATTATTTCTGAACCGAATCTTTTTGCCAGCGAAGATAAAAAAAAGTGATCTCCTGGAGTGAATGAGAAAAGGCGGCAGGAGTTCGATCTCGAGCCTTTACTACCGCTGGGGGTGTGAATGCGACATGTGCGGGTGGTAACTCGCGTGTGGCGGCGGAAGGGGCGAGGGGCAGGATTGCTGATAGGGTCCTCCGGCGAGCATGTGGCCAGGACTCGAACAAGGTACCATGTGCGAGCTTGGTGAACCCGCATGCGCATGCGCAATCAGATGCGCGTGCTGGGCATGTTGCGCGTGCGGGGGTGGCGCGTGCTGCGAACCTGGCGGTCCGCCGGCCGTCGCGTAACCGGCGTGCAAGCCGCCCCCGTGTGGTGAGCCATACACCAGTTGTCTTACTTTCTGCTCCTCGTCGGCGATGTTGTACGTCAGCTCCGTTTCCTCGAAGCCGGTGGCTGACATTCGCTGGTCTCCCGAAGAACCTGAGGGTGGAGGATCCGGACTGTTGAGACAAGTCTGGATCAACGCCTTCCCAGCCTCACTCGTTATCATCGGCTGGAGCTTCCGCGTTGCGAAAGTATAGACGTGGCCAGTTTCACTCGCCACGAGAAGCATCACCTGGGTGCCGGTCAGGGTCGAAAGCTCGTAGGCCTAAAAGAAAAGGAAATAAGAATTAGAAATTTAGAAATTAGGATCAAGGTTCAGTATTAGATATATAACACCCAAAGACCGGACTAAGTGACTCCGAAGGATTTTGATGTCCTGAAAACGAATCCGTTGCCCAAATTTTCCTATACGTCACGATTTCGAGACATCCTAACCTAAAAGTGCCAAAATGACCATTTTCAGCGATATTTGAAACAATATAACACGAGCAGCGATTTTTTTTCTCTAAACCGCTTACACCATCGTTTAGTACTCCTTTTTACTAGTGATAGGATTCCAAACAGGTACTCGGATACTCGAGCTCCAAGGTACCCGGTTCGTGACGGGTGATACCCTATAATCAAAAAAAGAAAAAAATGCCACGAGTAAAAATTGGGCGTAATTTTTTTTATACTTATTAATTTTGTTTACACCGCTAACTTCTCAGTGTCGATAACACTCACGGATACCCGGGTACCCGAATTTTTGGTCACCACTCGGGTAACCGCCCGGGGTCCCAGGTATTCGGGTATCGGCAAAATGCATATCACTACTCTTTATCTTTCATTTCCATTCTGAACCATCCCGAACTGATTTTTTTTCTCCGAGATACGGGACATTAACCATTGAAGTTTCACACTGAAAAACGAGCAAAGAAGGTGAAAAAATGTTTAATGTAACATATTTCAGAGAAAAAAAATTGGTTCGGGATGATACAAAATGGAAATGATGGTTGAGAAGAGTACTAAATGATGACGTAAGCGTTTTAAGCAAAAAATTTGATGTTCGCGTTATATTTTTTTCAAATATTGCTTAAAATTGCAAAGAAGGCACAGAAAGCGAAGAAATAGTTCATGTGCCACATCTCAGAGAAAAAATATCGATTTAGAATGATCCAAAATGGTAATAAAAGAAAAATAGAAGCACTAAATGATGACGAAGCAGTTTTAAGCAAAAAATTCGATGTTCATGTTATACTTTTTTAAATATAGCTGAAAATTTCAAAGAAGGCGAAGATAGCGAAGAAATGGTTCATATGCCACACCTCGGACAAAAAATATCGATTTGGGATTATCCAAAATGGAAATTGAACGTAAAAGGAGTCCTAAACGATGGCGCAAGCGGTTTAAAAAAAAATGGCTGTTCGTGTTATATTTTTTCAAATATTGCTGAAAATTGCAAAGAAGGCGAAGAAAGTGAAGAAATGGTTCATGTGCCATATCTCAGAGAAAAAATATCGATTTGGGATGATCCAAAAAAAATGAAAGGTAAGAAGGAGTTTTAAACAAAGGCGTAAGTGGTTTCAAAAAAAAATGGCTGTTTATGTTATATTTTTCCAAATATAGCTGAAAATTGCAAAAAGGCGAAGAAAGCGAAGAAATGGTTCTTGTGCCATATCTTGGAGAAAAAATCTGGATTCGGGATGATACAAAATGGAAATGAAAGATAAAAAGGAGTCTTAAACGATGGCGTAAGCGATTGAAGAAAAATGGGCTGTTTGTGTTATTTTTTTTCAAATATAGCTAAAAATTGCAAAGAACGCGAAGAAAGTGAAGAAATGATTCATGAGCCATATCTTGGAGAAAAAATATCGATTCCGGATGATACAAAATGGAAATGAAAGGCAAAAAAGGAGTCCTAATCGATGGCATAAGCGGTTTAAAAAAAATTCGCTGCACGTGTTACATTGTTTCAAATATGGCTGAAAATGGCCATTTTTGAACATTTAGTTTCAAATATCTCGAAATCCTGACGTATAGGAAAAATTTGGTTTTTGATTCCTTTTTTAGGACATCAAAATCCTTCGAGGTCACCTAGTCCGGTCTTTGGGTACAAATTTTGTCGGCTTGTGTAATTGGAGTATCAATTAGTTGTGGACAAGAATATAATTACTTTAAACTTAAAATGAGTTAAGCTTAGATTTGATAAAGCTGAGCTAAGTTTTCTTCAAACTTTAAGCTTAGGCAAGCTAAATCACGAAATCGTTGAATTTGTTTGTTTTTCTAAATTTGTTTCCATTAAACTTAAAAGTTTCGAGATTCCGAGCCACTCGTGACGTAAATGGGATGTAAAATTGCAATTTACGTAAAAAGTATTAAAAATCTCTTATAAAGAACGTAAAAATAGGCCGAAGAAAGTTGACAAGGATCAATACTTCAAAGCCTAATGGATTAATTTGAGTGTTCCAAAAGTTTTTTCGGTTTATAAACTAACTTAAGCTTAAGTGAACAAGTTTAGCTTTAGCTTAACTTAAATGATAAACTTAAACAACTTTTGAATTTTGTCGGAAAATATAATTATAGTCTTTCGTAAGTCTTTTCGTTATCTGTCAAAATCATTTAAGAAAAATTTCTGAAACTCTTTAAATAATTTTTTTTTGATGCTCTAAGTTTTGGAACTTTAGATGGTATGGTCTTGTTCAGGGATTTGAATTTCATTTTCGGACCCTCAATAGGACACTGATGGCTCCATTTGGCAAATCCTACGAAAGTTATTTTAAATATAACATACAAGTAACTCAACCGACAGACACACATTCTATTACACACATTTACGTGATGATAAACTCACATTTTGAAAATAGAGACTTCCCAAATCCTTGATAATAATCTTAATCACAATGAAAAATCTATTAGGACTTCTTAGCTACATATTTTATATTTCTGTCTCAAAGAAATAAATATTGCTAAAAAATAATTGCACTTATTTAAACAGAAATTATGTTCTATTTTGTCCACACTATTTCTGAGAATAAATATAATTTTCAGTTTCAGTCACTTTGCAATCAGTTACATTTATTCATTTTAATTCAGTTAAATTCAGTTCAATTCAGTTCAAATCCAGTTAAGTTTACTTAAATTTAGACAAACCCACTTCAAATCGGCTGTATTGCCCGGAAGTTACTTCGAATGAAATAAATTGTTCAGTATTTATTCTCTAGACGACATTCAGAATACTCTGAAAAAAATTTGGATTCCCATTTTCAACTGGAATATTTTAGAAAAATTTGAGTTACAGAAAAATCACAATCACGTTTAAAAAAAAAATTCAAAATAATTTTTCCAACTGGCACATTATACTTATGTTCTTGTTAAAGAGAATAATTTTGTAAAATGAATTTTGCAAAATGAATTTTGTAAAATTCACTTTTTCAATTTTACGGTTAAAAAATAAATAGATATTCAAATAATTCAAACTATTTACATGCAAAAATTAAAACCGAGCCAAGCAATGCTTAACTTCGGTGATCGAAGGAGAAGCTTTAAACAATTTCACGTATCAAAGCTACATGTAAAAGTTGAATGTAAATAATAAACTCAATATAATCAAGAATTTTTTGGACTATATTAATTCAAGAATTCAAAGAGAGAGATTTTACTTGTATCTCCTCTAAAGGCAAAACCAACTTATTCCTTACCAAGCTTTCTTTGACTAAAAATACTGAAACCTAAACAGAGGGTGACTATTTTAGTATGTAGTTGTATATACAAGGATTAAAGAGATCTACTGATTTTTTTCAAACAGCTGCGTCTGGATTTAAGAATATCACGGATTATAGTGGTTTAGCAGTTTAATTGTAGGGAAAATATGGGAATTTTTCTTCGAGAAAAGGAGAATTTTTTTTCTTTTCATTTTTATATTTTTTAATTGGAAGAATGAGTGTATCGAGAGATTCCTTATATGAAATATTTTTCGAAATTTTAAAAAGTATTAGTGAAAAGTTTAAAAAAATAAAAACATGCCACCGAAATATCAAGTTTCTGAATACGGGTAAACAAAGTTTGATGTAAAAAAGCTGGCCGATTTCGAGAAAATCGACCGACAATTTTGAGATTAAAATCTCATGGGATTTCTAAATCGGCTTTGGATAGCGATTAAAAATAGAATTATTAATTTTTTGCAAAAATAGAAACTTGCTCTCGAGATATGGGGATGCTGAATGATTTGTTTAATTATTGTTTAAAAAAATTATATTTCGAAAAAACCCTTTCACTACAATGTATATTTGATTTTATAAGAAAATTTCATGCAATAAACCAATTTTCGATAAATATGTTGGTTCTATAATTCTGTACTGCCACCCTCCATTTCAAATTTTGTGTTTTACATTTTTTTTACTAAAAATCATGCATGCTTATAGAGGATCCTTTCAAATTTAAAATTTAAGAGTTTCTACATTTTTCTTTATAAATTAGGAGATCTTACAAGTTCTTTGTTTTTTTTTACTGGAGCCTTTGGAATCTGAAAGTTTTTGAATTATTTGATGAGTTCTAAATTTCGTTTCTTAATTTTTAAACTTTTTAGTTAGATTTTTTTCAATCTTTAAGGTAGTTGAATCAAAGGCTTTTAAATTTGGTAGTTTTTCAGCCTTTGGATCCTCGAGAAAGTCATCTTTAGAAAATTAAGAATATTATTAATTCATTATTATTTTAAATTTAGAAGCTTTTAAATGTTTTACAAATTGCGAGGTTTGAAGAATTATTTGGTAAAAGTCTGAATTTGAATAGTTTCAAATTGAATTTCTTCTAAATTTTCTATTTTTTGAAGACGTGGATTTCTCATATAGCTGCATAAGTATAGATTGTGGTGCGCATGTTTCAATATTATAGGTTTCTACTTAAAAAATAATCGTCGCTTTAAAAAAAAAAGGAAAAAATGGCCAAAATTCTCAAATATAAGAATTATAGGGGATTTTGAGAAAAATATAGGAAAAAAGAAGATCAGGGGGCTGACTGTGATCCTTGGAATACCTCTCCTATCAAATTTATACTTTGTCATATGGATAAAAAAATTCATTTATCAAAAATATTAATGTAACAAATTTCTAATAATATCTGAATAGTCTGATTTTTTACAAAGAAAAAATGGTTTCAAAATGTAAAATTGACTGAAATAACATATTTTAGGATAAAGCCTTCAGCATATACACTTTTAAACCATTTGAAATAATTTCTTAACACAGAAGGAATTTTCTGGACAATTATATAACCCGCCTTTTTGGATACACTCAAAAAGTATAAATTGTATATAAAAAAGAACTGAGTCTGGAATCTGTAATTTTAGAAGCATAGATTTATGCTATGAACAAAAATAGTCTTAAAAGGTAAATTTAAAGTTTATGAGCTCTCAGCAATTAATAATTTTTTCAGTGGAAAGAAGATAACTATTAAAAAATGATTAATAAGAAAAAAAATCATTTAGACTCAGAGTGCTAACTTAATACACTCAACGTAATTATCCATCTTTCTCCTAGCACAACTAGTAGTTAACTCGTTTTATCAACCGATCAGCTACCAAGCATTAAAGTCACTAAAATCTTAATCAGTTCTTTCTCCGATTCGATAAAATCTGATCTAAATGTCAGTCATGTAAAAAGGAGTTTTTAACCAATTTATAATCTTCACACATTTTTTAAAATTAAACTTTTAATAAAGACAAAAATTGTTCTAAGTAAAGTTCACTATTGATCAAAATTAGCTTTAAGAAATTTTTCTAAAATCGACTACTTTTTTATAATAGTCAAATAAAATAAATAACTATATAAAATACGACAGAACGTAATTTATAAACATTTTAAGTAGAGTTGAAAAATAGAGCAGGGGAAACTACTTTCGAATTAAGTAATAGGTACAAAAACAAACAGAATTGCTACCGGTCTTTAAATGATGAAACCAAAAGGACTAATAAAAATCTACACTTAACTATGTACTTTAAAAACAATTTTGCAAAGTTGCAGCAATTATTTCATAAAATCTAGATTCAATGACTTTAAAAAGGTAAAGAACGTTATAATAGTCAATTTGAAGTAAATTACGTAACTGATACACAATTAGACTTTAATTATCAGCATTACTGACATTATTAGACACTTGGATGCTGATCGAAAGGAGATAAATATCAAATTTTACAAATGTCAGAATAAGGAATGCTATAGACGCCCGAGAAAAACCTGAGTAGTACTTAATGTTTGCAATTTTATAACTATCACCGGCTAATCTGCAATACATGTTGTTGTATTAGTCGATTTTATTACTTTCATAGCAATGAGATATAAATGGTTTCTTGTCAGTCTAAAAATACACTTTCGTCGTGCAGCAAGACCCAAGACGTATTACAGCGCAGTTACTTTCGCTCTTAAGACCGAGTTAGTTATCAATAATCAGTTTTTACGTGTTAAATTTAATCGACTCTCGATAGAATCCCTTGGAACTTTTAGACACATCCTTAACTCCTACTATAACAAATTTCTCTTCCTTCAAATTCGGCTTAAGCTGAGATGAAATTCCTGAATTTTATTATTAAATATTATATTTTTTCTAGTGAAAAAATTAGAGAAATTATCTAAAAAGCTCTTTGTAATACAAAAACTTTCGTCATCGTGAATCGTCATTTTTAAAGACATTTATGACAGAGTTGTAACATTGCATAATATCTAATTTAATTCTGTAGTGGGCAGATAGATGGGAATAAAAAGTCATGTCTATGCAAAATTATCAAATAAAGCAATTCACTTGTGTGGTCATTTCTCTCAATGAAATCTTTGTCCCAGGCCTTTCAATATTTATCATTTAATATTGAAATGGCTTTTATCAAGGATCTAAAATTTTGTTAATAAAGACTGAGATCAGAAAAAAATATTCAAGCTAGTAATTTTTTCCGCGAGAGTTTAATTTTAATTTTTCTGATGATCGAAAAATTGTAAACAATTATCCTTTGAAAGAAATGATCTTTTTTCGTCAGAAACCAATTGTCTTTAATCCTTAATGCGCTTTTAAAGCGAGACATACTGCTCTATTTGCCAACAAGACTGGTGCTTAGTTTTTCTGTTTCATTACTCGTAATTAGATGCAAAAGATAAAAGTTAGCTAAGAATGCAGTAAATATGCATGAAGAATGAGGCAAAAAATCATAATCGCTCATATGCGTAAACACAATTTTTAAAGGCCTACTTTTGCTTTAAAAATTACACACGAAAGAAATTAAAATAACATTTCAAATATTTGAAGACTTAATTTTTTTGAACTTTCAATTCAAAGTTTAAAAATATTGATCTAACTTCTCGAAATTTCAATTCTGTTTTCTAATTCCCATCTTTCAACTTTAATTCCTGCAACTTCAAAAACCTTTCAAATTTGAAATTTGACGAAGTTTCAAGTCTGGATTAGGTGTTTAATTAAAATATTAAATCCTTCTGAGTTCCGTTAAATAACCGTGATCAAAAAATCGTAAACACACTCGATCTTATCACGAAAAGAGGCGGGTGTAAAATTTTGATGAACGATGAAGGAATACGTTAAGTGGAGTGAAAGCTTAAAGTCATTTTTCACACTTAATTGCTCTTTAATTATAAGAATTAAAAAGTACAAACTCGTGATTCGATCCGAAGTCACTTCTGAGTTCAGATTTGGGTTAGATCGTGTCTGGAGATATGCAAAGATGATTAAGACCTGTTTTGGAGCCAACGATTTTTTCCATGTTGAAGATTTTCAGTCATGAAAAACAGGAGTAGTAAGTGGATGAGCACCGCCCAAACGCTATTAGACTAGAGGCAGCTGTAGATTTTATTTTTAGGGCCAGCGACCCGCCTTTAAATTTATCTAACAAGTAATTCTACTGGAACCGCCAATTGAAAGGAGTTTTGAACTTAGAGTAATGATCCAATCACGAAAATCCCTAAGAACTTATTCAGAGATTTTTATTCATAGATGTATCATAAAAAATTCGGTTTGGTTTCGAATGCCATTTGAATAATTAGGGTTTAAAGAACTGATAAAGAATTAAGAGTTTGAGAAGCAACCAAGCGATTCAGAATTTTAGGTGAGAGATCAATTTAATAGACGTTTAGTGGACAAATTCACGGTAACTGGGTATTTAAGTTTTAGTTAAATTTCATATGAATTCGCATTTCCTTGGAAACATTATATAGGATGGTTTAGTTGGCATAAGCCCAGTCGTTTTGACACTTTGTCTTTTGGATTATGTAGAGCTAATTTTGACACAAGTTGGGTCAAAATTGATGCTTTTGGTAATGAAGTTAATTTATTACAGATAAATTTATTTCAAAACAAAATAGAAGTTACTATCAGGGCTGCAACAGCCTAATTTATCTGAAAATAGTGAAAAAAGTGACCCATTTGAACCAAAAAGTGACCAAAAGTGACTAATTTCTAACCCAAAAAGTGACTAAAAGTTACTAATGTACATCAATAATGTGACTTAATGTTTTTTGAATTCAAAAGAATTCGTTAAAACTCATAAGAATTCCAGGTGAATTTTAACGAATTAATGATAAACTCATAAGAATTCAAAATTAATTCAAAACAATTCAAGTTAAAGTCAAAGGTATACAAACAAATCCAAAAAATCCAAAAAATAACACTGATTTCAGTAAAATTGAAATGAATTAGAAGAATTTAAAAATTTTTTTAAATTAAAAAAGTTTCCATCGAAGTGAAAAAAATAGGAGCGAAATCTTTCCGGACAGTTATACATTTTTCTTTCACGCATAAAAACAACCTTACACCTAGAAGATCAATAATGTTAATGCAAAAAATGTTTCTTCCTGAATCTATCTTAAACACTTTTCGCGACCCCTGAAATGTAGCAAATCTGTAAATGAAATTCAAATGAATTTAGGGGAATTTCAGGAAAATGAGAAGAATTCGATGAAATTCATAAAAGTTCAAGGTTCATTTTTAAAAAATTCAAGTGAACTGAAAACAATACAAAACTATTTTAAAAATTCATTGAATTCATTAAATGTGGAGCGAATTTAGAAGAGTTTAAGGAAATTGCAAAAAATTTGATGAAATTCCTAAGAATTCAAGGCAAGTTTAAAAGACTTCAGGTTGAATAAAAATATATTAAGTTAAAAACCCATTGAATTGAGTAAAATAAGGTGAATTTAAACACATTCAAATGAATTCAAAAAAATTCAAGGTATATTAACAAGAATTGAGGGTGAATTCCAAATGAATTGAAAAAATTCTAAAAATACAAAATATTCCATAGGCTTCAGTCAAATTAGAGTGAATTTAGAAGAATTCTAGGGGATTAAAGAGAATTGGATGAAATTCATACGAATTCAATATGAGTTTAAAATAATTCAAGGGAATGAAACAAAATTTGTAGAATCCAAAAAATTCCATTGAATTCAGATAAATGGGAGTAAATAGAATCAATGAATAAGAATCTGATAAAATTCATAAGAATTCAAGCTGAATTTAAAATTCTTCAAGGTGATTTAAAAAAAAAACTTGAAAATCCAGGAAAGATTGAATTTCAGTGGATTTCAAGGGAATTCCAAAAAATTCATGATGAATTCAAATAATTCAATAAAATGCAGAAATAGGTATAGACCGGAATCAATAATGATTAGTCCTTGGATTTTATTTTTTAATTTATTGAAAGCAAAGTGACTTTATCTTAAAAAGTGACTAGAAAGTGATTTGAGAAAAAAAAAGAGACTAAAAGTGACTGTGTGGCAGCCCTGGTTATTAATATTAAAAATCTTAAAGAAATTGTATGTGAACATTTCAATTTAAAGCTCCTAAGAGGATCAAGTTAATAAATCATTTGAATTTGAAAATTTATTGAACGAGAAACAATTTTCGAAAAATTTATGACAATTTCAGAATTTTAGAACTCAACTAGAAACTTTTGAAATGTAGCTATTTCAATTTTACGCAATTCATTTAAATAATTTCAAATTTACGCAAACTTTTAACTTCACCATTATTTAATTTTGAACAGGAATTTTGTTGTCCTTGAAAATCACAATGCTTTCAGTTGCATTTTTATAGAATTGAAAAAGAACTCCCGCTTTTACCCGTAGAATAAAATTCACATTTTCTTCTCATTTCTCTGAATTTATAAAAAGCAGAATTAGAGAAAAAAAATTCTTGTTGGATATAAGATTCTAGATGTGTTCAATTTTCAATTTGAATACCTTTCAATTGTTAAGTTTTGAGAGTTAAAATTTTCAGACTGGACATTTTATTTAGTTTGAAACTCAAGCGTTTAATATTTCACAAATGAAAATCAAAACTTTACAAAATTGTAAAATTTTCTCCCGGTATGTGAGGACTGAATATGTAATTCTAAATTTTAAAATTAACATTTTAAACTAATTGTACGAGTTTTCGAAACAAGATATTTTAAATTTTAAGTTTTCAATTGGTACAATTTCAAGTTTGTACTACATTTTAAATTATTGTATATTAGGGCTTTTACTAAGAATTAAAAAATTTCCGCTCAAAAAATAAAATGAATGTGCAAAAATATAACAATAAATTTGTCTAAATTAGGCTCCAAGCGAAAAAAGAAAGATTTTGTTTTAAATCATGTTTATAAATTTTGGAGTAAAAAATGAATGAATTAATAATTGTGAAGACAACTGTTTGCTAATCTTCAATTTTTCATAGATTATCAATTTCACAAATTGCCGCACAAGAAAAACTACTCTGAAATATTTTTATAAACATTTAGATCATGCTGCTCCGAAATGAATAGAAAAATTGTTAAAGGTCCTCTATACAATTTATCAATGCAAATCCCGAATATCAACAAAACTTTGACAATTGAAAGATTTCCGACACTCGCGAGTTAAACTTCTCCGAAACTACCCGACGTTTCAACTAAATTATCTGACTTTTCTCCGAAACCACCTGACACGTCTAGGTAATTGTTTTGATAGCTCTCTAAAATGGACGACACTAACGTTCCGTGAAAATCGACCGATTTTTAATATAAATGAACAATAATTATTTCAGGAAATTTGGATAAATTTACAAAAAAGAAACTATGAAGATAAGTTAAAAAACCGGAGCCTGATTGCACCGGGGCGAGAAAGTTAGGTTATGTTGTCCTCGAAGGTCAGTCGGTAATCACCGAAACCGCCCACGCCTAAAATACAACCGCCCAACCTCAAAAAATTCGAAACTCAGTTCGTATCACATTCACCACTCTCCTGACACACACCGGATTTCGACATGCTGTTTGTTAATACGAAATACGACAGTGGAACTCGCCGCTCCTCTCGAGTGAACGAACGCACAGCAATTTCACTGTTTCACTTTCACCACCCACGTTGTCCTCCTAGGGTGACTTCTGAATCACACAGGTGATTGAAACCGGTCTCTCAAACACGAATCAAATTCCTCATATCATTTCTACAGGTTAGGAGGCTCCTCTTTTTGTTTACAAACATCCTAATAATTACGTTGGTATCTTGTTAGGTGTGAGTCTCGAGAAATAACTAACAAACCTTCTTCATAATGCCGGTCTTCCTCTTGGAGAAGGTGGTATACCTCCTGAGTTTGTTATCAATGTATTCCATCTTGATCTTGACCCTCCCCTTCGTCTTTTTGCCATTGGAGGGTGGCGATTTTTTCGGCTGTCCCAAATTCGTGAAGGACTCGTCAATATTCTCAGGAACACAGTCTTGCATCATCTGTCCCTGCGAGATGGGTTGTCTCGCGTTGTCCTCGTAGCAGACGTCCGAGGAGCGTTTCACACCTCTTTGCACCCCGATGCCGGGCGTCGTGGCGCCGGTCGCCATCATGGTGGCGCCACCACGGCCTATTTGCGAAGTTGCAAGTTGGGAGGTGGACGGTCGTCCGTACATCTCTGTACCAGCGTCGCCCCCCATCATACCCATGCTGTAACCGAGTCCCGCGTACCGATTGTCTCTTCCGCCACTAGGGTTGTCCATTACGGACGCGCGCACATTTATTCCCAACCCCTCGGCCCTTTCCAGCCTCGATATCACGAGAACCCTGCGCAGGCTTTCCCACGTGATCGATCATCTAGAGCGACACGGGATAACCACGTGCGCGATACAAGCGCTCCTCGCGAACTGAGTGTTGAGCTCAACATCGTAACTTGACCTACGAGCCTCCGCGTGTGTCGCGGGACTACTTTTTCCCCCTCCATGGTGTCCCTCCGCGCTGAAAATCCAGTCCATCGTATCGGGGGAGATGAAATTGAAGGAGGATTGGGGATTTTGATGAGGGAAAAAATAGAAGAAGTTGTTGGTGTTTGATGATTGATTGAAGAGATTTTTTGAGATTAGTGAGGAAGGGTGAAATCGGTGAGGTAAATAAGGCGCGGAGGCTTACATGCAGCGGAGAGAGGGCGTCCCTGGCTGCCATATTTAGAAGTAGACGTTACCATATTAGGGAAAGTTTTCCAAATATGGTAAACGAGGTGGTCCTTCCTTTTCGAATGGTTGCTCCGCGCGCCGCGGCAAAACACCAATCCAACTGCTGGTAGCGCTTCCTGCACGCCTTCACCCCGTCACCCGGTACGGGGTTTCTACATGTGTCAAGTATACTACCCAAACCCAACTGCAGACCGCTATTTGCTACCGAATATAAATACGAGGGCATAAAACTTCGGGTTAACTCGCCGCGATGTCCTCAGATGTACTATGTAATACATATGTAATATGCAACAATTACAACAATGTAACGTAATATTGGAATTCAATTTTTTGGAGTTTAGATTCCGTGATGAATTAAGATCTTTTTATGATTGCTTTTGTTTTTAAGGGTGGATAGAGAGCAATTTCATTTAGAGTATTAGCAGTGATGGGAAGTAACTAGTTACTTTTTTTTTGTAACGATAGTGGTAACGAAATTACTTTTGTAAGTAAGTAACGAATTGGTAACTAGTTACATATTTTCATTGAAAGTGTCTATAAAACTCGTTACCTTTTTAATTCCTTTCGAAATGTATTTCACAAGTCTTTTTATGAAAACCAATCAAATTTTATTGTTTTTGCAACTATTTTTCAATTTTCACTATTCAAATTGTGGCGGCAGATAGCCACAAAGATTTATAGCCCAATACAGGAAAATTGCAATTTTTCTCCCACCCTGAAATTCAAAAGTACCATATAGTAGAAAACTCAATTATTTGGTTGAAAATTAACTTTTTTGTTGAAAAGTAGTTTTTTGGTTGAATGCAACTGTTTTTCATTCAAAACTAAAATATTTTTTGGCTGAAATATCAATTATTACATTTTTCGTTGAGAATTCTCTTTCTTTCGTTAAAAATTCATGTTTTCAAATCAAAATTTAACTGTTCCATTTTTGCTTCCAATTTATCTTTTATAGTTGATAATTTGTGTATTTTGTTGAAAATTTGTCTCTTTTTGGTCAAAAATTTGATTGAAAATTTAACTATTCTATTTTCGGTTGAAAATTCATCTTTCTCAATTGAAAATTCAACTACTTGGGTGAAAATTCATGTATTTTGTTCAAAATTCGTCTTTTTTTGTAGAACATTAATCTTGGTTGAACATTCATCTTTTGGTTGAAAATTAGAAAATTTTGTTAAAAAGACATCCTACTTGATTTAAAAATGCAACTGTTTGTTTAAAAATTAATCTGTTTTAGTTGAGGACTCAACTATTTTGTTTAAAGTTCAACTATTTGGTTGGAAGTTGAATTACTGTGTTAAAAATTCATTTTTTATTGTAGATTTATCATTTTACTTGAAAATTTATCTTTTTGGTTGAAAATCCAACTCATATTGGTTAAGAATCCATTTTTTTGGTTGAAAATTGTATTATTTGCTAGAAAATTTAATTGCCTTGTTCAAATTTCAACAATTTTTATAGAAAATCATTCTATTCGATTTTAAATTCATTTGTTTTGTTGAAAATTCGTCTTTTTGGGTTGAAAATTTAACTATTTAGGTATAAAATTCAATTATTTGATTGAAAATTAACTTTTTTGTTAAACATTTATATTTGCGTGTTAAAAATTCAACTATCTTGTAGAAAATTTCCTTTTTTGGCTAAAGTTCCGGCCCTTACCTCCGATTTTTTTGAAACTCAGTAGTTTTATGTATGTTAACGCGCTGCTTACGAAAATCATAGTGAAAATTGGTGCAAATTTGATTTTCATGGTGAAAGCCATAAAAATCTCAATAAAAATTATGGTTTTTCATGTTTATCTCGAGAACCATTGAAAATTAAAAAAAAAATTTCAAAAAAGTTGTAGACCTAGTCAAAATACACATTTTATGTTTCATTCAATTTCTTCGTACGAGGGGAAGGGGTTTGATCAACATTATTGAATGGATCTATAACTTTTGTCTAAAAACTTTTTAAAAATTTTGTGTATTCACCGAGATAAATCCGAAAAACCATGTCTTTCATGGGTTTTCCATGGTTTTCGTCATTAAAATTAAATTTGCGCCAAACTGCACTACCATTTTCGTAATCACAGCGTCAAAATACGGGCGTATGTGGAGTTTCCAAAAAATCGAATGTAAAAAAAAAGTTTTCGGCAGGGGCTAGGCATAAAATTTACATCTTTATCCTCAAATATCTTGAAAAATTTCACTCGTAAAAAACGTAGATGAAACGTGAAATGTGTATTTTGATTAAATCTACAAGTTTTGTAAACATTATTTTTTGAAGTTTTCAATCGTTCTCAGGATAAACGTGAAAAATCACGATTTGTATGGGGTTTTCATGGTTTTTACCATGAAAATCAAATTTGCGACAATTTTTACTATGATTTTCGTAATCAGCGCGTCGAAATACATAAATATACGGAGTTTCAAAAAAATCGGAGGTAAGGGCCATTCGGAACTACGCTCTATTTTTCAGTAACAGTAACTATAAAAATCGTTACTTTTTTATTATAGTTACTTTTGAAATGTATTGTGGCGACAGATAGCCATAGAGATTTATAGCCCAATATAGGAAAATTGAAATGTTTCTCCCACTCTTAGATACAAAATTTTCTAAAATCTATAAGAACACTTAGAAAGGAATAAAAAAATAATTTCAGAGTTAAATATTCCTTTTTCTTTAGTAGATAATGAATTTTTTCACCGGAAATTTTATTATTTGGATGAAAATCTAATTATTTTGTTCAAAATTGAACGATTTTGAAGGAAAATCATTTCATTCGATTAAAAATTCAATTGTTATGTTGGAAATTAGTTTTTTTGTTGAATTAAACTGTTTTTGACTTAAAATTATTTTTTTTTGGTTGAAGTATATGAACTGTTATACTTTTAGTTGAGGATTCATCTTTTTTTCGTTGAAAGTTAATTTTTTCAATTGAAAATTTAACTATGTCATTTTTGGTTGAAAATTGACCTTTTTTGTTGCAAATTCATATATTTTGCTTAAAATTCGTCTTTTTTGGTAAAAAATTAATCTTCTTGGTTAGAAATTCATCTCTTAGGCTTAAAATTAAACAATTTTGTTGAAAATTCGACTTTTTTGGTTGAAATTTAATCTATTACATTTTTCATTGAGAATTTATCTTTTTGGATAATAATTTTATTATTTGGTTGAAAATCAACTTTTTTGTCAAACTCACCTTTTTGGCTTGAAATCTTAACAATCTGGTTGATTTTATTTCTCTCTTGACTGAAAATTCAACTATTTTGATGAAAATTCCTTTTTTGGTTGAATATAACTTTTTTTGATTTAAAATTAAACTGTTTTTTTTTGGTTTAAATATCAACTATTACATTTTTTCATGAGGATTCATCTTTTTTCCGTTAAAAATTTATTTTTTCAACTAAAAATTTAACTATTCTATTTTTGGTTGAAAATTGATCTTCTTTAGTTGAAAATTCATGTATTGTGCTTAAAATTCGTTTTTTTTTTTGGTAAAACATTATGTTCTTGGTTGGAAATTTATCTCTTTGGTTTCAAATTGAACTATTTTGTTGAAAATTCGTCTTTTTTGGATAGAAAGTTTATTATTTGGTTGAAAATCAAATTTTGGTTGAAAATTCGCCTTTTTGGCTTGAAACTTCAACAATCTGGTTGATTTTTTTCTGTCTTGACTGCAAATTCAACTAT
>JAUMHM010000088.1:16594413-16633233 GCA_032362435.1 Melikaiella ostensackeni | reverse complement strand
ATATAAGTGTTTTATAATAATGTGTTAACAAACGTTTTTTAAACAGTAGGTAACATTTAGAAGATATTTTCTTGATTCAAAGAAAACATTTTATTTTGGCGGAAGTTATTATTATAATTAAAACAGAATTCTAGCTCAAGTAGGTACACACAATGAAAAAAAATTCTGTAAAGTTTTTAGGAATTGAAAATTATGTATTAAAAATTCAATTAATTTTATCTCATTATCAAGTTGAAGAAAAATCATTTTAATCCACAGAAATTCATTATGATCTGGAAATTCGCTGCTCTGCAACAAGATTGAACTGGCTTAGATGGCGCCACTTTCCAGTCCATATAATACACTGCAACAAAAATGATTTTCTTTTTCTCTGTGTACTCAGTATTCAAACATTTATGAAGAAATTTTAAAACTTAAGCGGCATTTTACATTGAATGCCTTTTTTTAATGATGGGAAAATGTTTTAATTTTTGGGAAAATTCGAAATAAAACAAATATAAGTGTTTTATAATAATGTGTTAACAAACGTTTTTTAAACAGTAGGTAACATTTAGAAGATATTTTCTTGATTTAAAGAAAACATTTTATTTTGGTGGAAGTTATCATTATAATTCAAACAGAATTTTAGCTCAAATAGATACACAATGAAAATCTGGTTAAAGCCAAAGGATTCAAACTACCAGATTTTTCGCAGAATTTTGTTGGTTCAAACCCGTGACGGGAAGTAACTATTTCCCTTGAATTAGTTACTTTTTTTGGTAACGATAGTGGTAACGAAATTAATTTTGTAAGTAAGTAACGAATTGATAACTAGTTACATTTTTTTCAGTAACAGTAACTATAAAAATTGTTACTTTTTTTAGTTACTTTAGAAATGTAGTTCATAAGTCCTTTTTACGACAATCAATCAATGTTATTGCTTTTATAACTTTTTTTTTATTTTCGCTATTCAAATTGTGGCGGCAGATAGCCGTAGAGATTTTAAAGCCCAATATAGGAAAATTAACATTTTTCTCCGCTCTGGGATTCCAAATTTTTTAAATCTATAAAAAAACTTTGAGAGAAATGAAAGAATAATTACAGAGTTAAATATTCATTTCTCTTTGGTTGATAATGAATTTTTTCAAATGCGAATTTAACTATTCCAGTTATTTCACTTGTTATTTCACTTCACTGTCACACACAATTATTTCACTGTTTTGGTAGAAAATTCATCTTTTTAGGTTAACAATTTTATTATTTGGTTGAAAATTTATTTATTTTGTTGGAAATTGAACGATTTTGAAAGAAAATTATTTCATTCGGTTAAAAATTCAACTGTTTTGTTGAAAATTATTTTTTTGGTTGAATTAAACTGTTGCCGATTTACAAATAACTTTTTTTTTTAAATATATGAACTATTACACTTTTAGTTGAGGATTCATCTTCTTTGGTTGAAAATTAATTTTTTCAATTGAAAATTCACTATGACATTTTTGGTTAAAAATTGATCTTTTTTAGTTGAAAATTCATATATTTTGTTTAAAATTCGTCTTTTTTTGGTAAAAAAAATATGTTCTTGGTTGAAAATTTATCTCTTTGGTTTCAAATTCAACTATTTTGTTGAAATTTCGTCTTTTTTGTTTGAAATTTAAAATATTACATTTTTCGTTGAGAACTGAACTTTTTTGGATCAAAATTTTATTATTCGGTTGAAAATCAACTTTTTTGTTGAAACTTCGCCTTGTTGTCTTGAAACTTTAACAATCTGGTTGATTTTTTTCCGTCTTGACTGCAAATTCAACTATTTTGTTGAAAAATTATTTTTTGGTTGAATGTAACTGTTTTTGATTTAAAATAAAAATATTTTTTGGTTGAAATAACAAATATTACATTTTTTTGTTAAGAATTCATCTTTTTTCGTTCAAAATTATTCTTTTCAATGGAAAAAAATTTAAGTATTTTGTTAAAAATTCATTTCTTTGGTTTCAAACTTACCTATTTATTTAAAAATTCGTCTTTTTTGGTTGAGTTCAACTGTATTTGATTTAAAATGAAAATTTTTTTCGGTTGAAATTTCAACTATGACCTTTTTCCTTGATAATTCACCTTTTTTTGGTGGAAAGTTGAACTACTTTGTCAAAAATGTTTTTTTTTTGGTTAAAGATTCATCATTTTAGTTGAAAATTCATCTCTTTCGTGAAAAAATTAACTATTTTGTTAACATTTTTTTTGGTTAAATATTCATTTTTTTAAATGAAAATTTAACCATTCCACCTTTAGTTTAAAATTTATATTGTTTAGTTGAAGATTCAACTATTTGGTTGGATATTTCTCTTTTTATTTGAAATTTCATGTATTTTGTTGAAGATATGTTTGTTTTAGTCGAAAATTCATCCTTTTTTCTGAAAATTCACGCATTTTGTTGAAAATTCAACGCCTTCTAAAACATTTTCTGTTGGTCTTAAAATATCGTAAATCTTCTAGAAGTGGGAGTCGTAACGAGGTAAATGTGAAGAAACACTTTCAGAAAGAAATGATCAATTTTCAACGCCAAAGAGATTTATAGACCAAAATAGGAAAGATGAAATTTTTCTTCAAACTGAAATTCAAAATTTGTTAAAACATTCCTTGTTTTAGAAATATTATGTGGGTCATGGCTAACCTTCGACTTTCATTAAAAAGTGTAACAGCTATCACTCAAAAGTTATGAATAAAGTTTTGTAATAATTGAATTTGGATATATATTTCTAAAATACAAAAGTAACTAAAAAAGTAACGATTGTTACTTTTTTCGGGGAAATGCAACTAAGAAAAAGTTACATTTTGAATCGGTAACGATAACGATAACTAGTTATGTATTTTTTTCGTGATGTAGCGGTGAAGATATCTGTTTCCTTTTAAACGATCCTAACAACAATAGGGAAAACCCACTTGGGCCCCAACAAACCCTATCAACATTTCTACATGGGTCATTTGATATTTCCTTTCATTTCCAGCTGATATTAGGTACCTATATGATTATTATGTTTTCATCAGTTCATCTCCTGATTTAAAGAAATTACGGTTTAAAAACTTTAGCCATTTCCGTGAAAGATTTTATTTAAAAAATTAATCTTGAAATCATTTTTTGATTTTATGATTGTAGTTACCGACGGAGCCTGCATCACGAGGAACTGTTACTGATTGAAACACTGACCAGTTCACTATTTAATTCGGTGCTTTTTCACTGATTTACAATAACCAACTTCTAGATATTTCAATAAGTAAAAAAAACCTGAAAATGAGTGAAATTCCGCTGATTAAAATGTGGAGAGTAAATGAAATTTCAATTACGGTAAGAATTTTTCACAAAATTTATTCTCAAATTACGAAACATGGAATTTAATTCATTTATGGTAACTGAAATTTCCTGAATTTATCATAAAATTACGAAAAAATAATGTCGTAAATTTTACCTGAAATACCTGAAACGTACATTTTTCCCATTATAAATTTTTGAATTTTCAGATATACATACCGGAAACTTTAGTAATTTTTAACTGAAAGTTCCGAAATTTGTATAATGTGTTTTAAAAAATATTTCTGATATTTCAGATAAAGGTTCGTAAAATTAAGGTAAAATTTTCTAACAGTTATTAGGGCGGGCATAGTTATTCAATTGATATTCTCGAGGAGTTGACTTCCACGCTTGATTATGTACCATATTTCAAGATTTAAAAATATTTCAAGGGATTTCTAAATATTTCAGAGATTCCAAAAGATTTAACAACAATGTCAAAAGGTGTAAAATATTTCAGAACATTTCAAAAGATTTTCAGGGGTTTAAAAATATTCCGAAAATTTTTAAAATTTCACAAAGATTTCAAAGATTCAGATTGCAAGAATTGGTCTCTCGGATTCTCTCAATAAATGTGCCTTTTAATCTGTATATATGTAAATTAAAATTAATACTTCATTTTCAGTGTAATTTTGTGTCAATTTTCGGGTAACAGTAATGTAATGTATGTTACTGTGCGTTACGTTATGAAATTTTTAAGTGGTATTTGTACCAAAAATTTTGTTCCTCATAAAAATGGGAATGAAAAAAAACACATTTTGTACTAAAAAAATCTAATATTGTGGAAACTTTCTTTTATACAAGAAGAAAAACACTCTAAATATTTTAAAATCGGTGAATATTTCCTTCTTCCCATTAGGATTGATATTTTTTACTTTGGCATTATTTAATTAAGAAGAATATTAGATGCAAAAAATAAAAAAGTTAATTTTTGCTAAAAATTAATATTACTTGAATATTTCTCAATCCAATCCATTTTTTTACTTCTTGTATTTATATTTAAAAGAGATGTTTAGAAAGCTTAGATAGAACATGCAAATCAATAAAAATCGCCGAATCGAGAAAAAAATCAAGTAAGTGATTCAAAAAAGATTTTCCAAACCTTGAACGATTTTTGATCCATTGATCAATGTTTAGTAACGAAACAAGCGAACAGAAAAAAATTATTCGTTTAATTTATCTTCATAAAATGATATTTTTAATAATAAGTACTGTTTCAGTTTTTATTCTGCTTATTTGCACTAAAAAAAACTACATAAAAAATTCCCTATGATTTTTTTCCTCATGCAACAAATTTGGTTGTATGTAAATAAAGTGTACGTATATATGGTATAATGTAAAAGATAAACGAATGAGGCGTTTTAATTCCTTTACAATCATAAAAGATTTCTTTTTTTTTATAAAATACATATGTATCAAAATAATAGTTAGGTACATTTGACACAATACCAAATTTAAAAAGTCTCGGGCGTAGTCACGTGACAATAATCTATACATGTGTATTGTGCTTAACATTTCAGGTTATGTTTTCACTTAGCGACCTATATTTAAAACTCTCCGACTGATTGGTCTTCACAACAATTTCTGCTCTCAAATTCGTTTCATAAAAGCAACAACCTAAGGACTCTAAAAACAGACAAAATCTGTGAAACTGCTTTTACTTGAAGTGAAGACGTGGAGACATGTCAAAAGTAAATGATGTACACTTAACCTCAACCATCTGTCATCTTTCGTGGAAAATTCATATCGGAAGTACCACATTCCATTCAAAATCTCAATAACACCCCAAAATATTGATCTCCAATCAAAAATGTCGACCCTACGAGAAAAACAGATAAACGCCCTGAAGCAGATGTTGAATCTAAACGGTCAGGATTCAAAAAGTGACATGCCAATTTGGAAAGTTTTAGTCTACGATCGTGTAGGACAGGATATCATTTCACCTCTATTATCAGTAAAAGAACTCCGAGAACTCGGAATTACTCTCCACATGCAGTTACACTCTGACAGAGATCCAATTCCTGAAGTTCCAGCAATTTACTTTTGTTCACCTTCAGAGGAAAATCTTGTTCGTCTCGGTCAGGATCTTCAGAATGGTTTGTACGATATTTACCATCTTAATTTCATATCCCCTATATCGAGGCAAAAAATGGAAGATTTAGCTTCTGCTGCCGTTCAAAGTGGAGCAGTCGCAAATATCCACAAGGTTTTTGATCAATATTTAAACTTCATCACCCTTGAGGAAGATTTCTTCATCTTGCGACATCAAAACAGTGACGCAATTTCCTATCACGCCATAAATCGAGGAGAAATGAAGGATACGGAAATGGAATTTATCATAGACACCATCGTCGATGGTCTTTTCTCCGTATTCGTGACCCTGGGCACCGTTCCAATAATTCGATGTCCAAAAGGTAACTTCCCATTCTAAATTCTATTGAAATCGATTTATTACAATTGCAGGGTAGTCGCGTTTAATTCGAGGGAAAGAATCCCGGTTTGCAAAAATTGTTCACGGTCATTCAGATTAAAAAATCCGAAGTCTTAAAGCTGAAAATATTTTTATTTGAAGTAATAAAACTAAACTGTAAATTGAAGCACATCAAGTGTGACTCTTTTGAATTTTAAAATTTCAAAATTGTAACTAAGGAGCCGTCCATATACCACGTGGGTTATTGGATGGGGGGGGGGGGTATGGGACAAGGCCACGATTGTTCGCGAGGGGAGCCGGGGGGTTGGCCCAAAGTTCACGTGGAGATGCGTTCGTCTGAATATGCAAATTTATTTTCAGAAGAACATGAAAAATTAAAAATATTTTCACGATTTTGTTTTTGGACTTCCTATTTTGTATCATTAATCTTATGTTCTCAAGAAAAATGTAACCTTTTTCTACCAGAAAAGACGAATTATCAACAAAATACATGAATTTTCAACTGCAAGAGATGAATTTCAGACCAAAGAGATGAATTTTCATCTAAAATTATTAATCTTTAAAAAAATGAATTTTTGAAAAAGGAGTTCAACTTTAAGCCAAGTAGTTGAATTTTCAACCAAAAAAATGAATTTTTATCCAAGAAGATTAATTTTCTACCAGAAAAAATAAATTTTCAACTAAACTGATGAATCTTCAAACAAAAAAATGAATTTTTAACTTAGCAGTTTAACTTTCAGCCAGGTAGTTGAATTTTCAACCAAAAAAATAAATTTTCAGACAATAAGATTAATTTTCTACCTGAAAAGCCGAATCTTCAACAAAATAAATGAATTTGCAAACAAAGTAGTAGGACAACTTTCAACAACAAATATTTTTAAAAAATCAAAAATAGTTGAATGCGACCAAAAAAAAAAAACAAATTTTCAACAAAATAGTTGAATCCTCAACCAAAACAGATTAATTTTGCATCAAGAAGTTGAATTTTTATCCAAAAAAGATGATTTGAAGAAATTGTTACCAAAGGAGATGAATTTTCGAACCAAAAAGATGAAATTCAACTAAAATTATGAATCTTTAGAAGAAAAAAAAATGAATTGTTGACTGTTGAAAATTCAAGGAAAAAAACGGTCACCCGTTTGCGACAAAATCGACTTTTCTCAAAAAAATTTGTTTATTATTTGAAATGTTTGTTTATTAAATTCTTATGTAAAATTATGTAAATTTAACATTTTTAACACTAGTTTATAATATAAAATTCGCTTTTTTCTTGAATTTCCAACTGTTGAAAATTGAAAGAAAATAAAAAATTTAATTTTAAACAGTTGAATTTCGAATTTTCTTTTATTTTCAACTTTGAAAATGCAATGTTCAATTTTTTTCAATTTTCAACAGTTGAATTTCGTATTAAAAAAAAGTGTTGAAAATGTTATATTTACATAAATTTACATGACAATTTAATAAACAAAAATTTCAGTCCACGACAATTTTTTTTTAAAAAAGCCGATTCTTTCGATAACGGTTGGCCATTGGAAAATAATGTATTGGCAAATTAATATTCATCCAATAAAATCTTAGTAGAGATTAAAAAAAGATCCCAAGTCTGATCATCTCCTTGTAAGAATATCAATATCTTCATAAAATCTATAAAAAGTCCGCATGGACAGATGAGCCCCCGGGGAGGGTGGGGGGGGGGGGGGGTCAAAAAGTGGTAAAAAATTGTCCACGTGGTGTATGGAAGGCTCCTAAACAAATTTTTAATTCAAATGCTCAAATATTTAGACGTATAAAATGGAAGCTTTTAACATTTTTTAATTGAACAATTTCAAGTTTCAAAGACTTTACAAAGATTCCAAAAGATTTCAAAAGATTTTTAAGATTTGGCAAAGGTTCTAAATAATTCAAAAATTTTGCAAAGACTTCAAAGATTGCAAAGATTTCAAAAATACTTCAGAAGATTTCAAAGATTTCAATAGATTTCAAAAGAGTTAACAAAGTTTTTAAATATTTCGCAAAGGTTTCAATGATTCTAAAAGATTTCAAAGTTTCCAAAATATTTCAGAAGATTTCGCAAAAATTTTAAAGATTTAAAAACAGTTAACAAAGTTTTTAAATATTTCAGCAAGATTTTAAAAATTACATAAAGATTTTAAGAATTTCACAGGGATTTCAAAGAATTCGCAAGGATTTTAAAGACTTCAGAAAGATTTTAAAGATTTCAAAAGAGTTAACAAAGTTTTCAAAAATTTCACAAAGATTTCAAGGATTCCAAACGATTTCAAGATATTTCAGAAGATTTTAAAGATTTCAAAAAAGTTAACAAAGCTTCCAGATATCTCACAAAGATTTCAATGATTTCATAGATTTCAAAAATTTTAAAGATTTCAAAAGATTTAACAAAGTTTTTAAAAATTTCACAAAGACTTCAGTGTTTCCGAAAGATTTCAAAGACCTCAAAATATTTAAAAAAATTTCACAAGCATTTCAAAGGTATCAGAAAGATATCAAGGATTTCAAAATATTTCAGATGATTTAAAAGATTTCGCAAATATTTGGAAGATTTCACAAAGATTTCAATAATTTCATAAAGATTTCAAAAGTTTCACAAAGATGTCAAAGATTTCAAAATATTCCAGAAGATTTCAAAGATTTCGTAAAGATTTTAAGGATTTCAGAATGATTTCCAACGATCTCAAATGATTTTACAAAGATTCCGAAAGACTTCAGAAGATTTTTAAGATTTGTCAAAGGTTCTAAAATTTCAAAAATTTCGCAAAGACTTCAAAGATTGCAAAGATTTCTAAAGATTTCACAACGATTTAATAAATTTCACAAAGATTTCAAAGATTTCAATAGATTTCAGAAGAGTTGAACAATTTTTTTAATGTTTCGCAAAGTTTCAATGATTCCAAGAGATTTCAAAGTTTCTAAAATATTTCAGAAGATTTTGCAAAGATTTTAAAGATTTCAGGAAGATTTCAAAGATTTCGCAAAGATTTTAAAGATTTCAAAAGATTTCACAAACATTTCAAAAATATTAGAAAGATTTCAATGATTTCATAAAGATTTCAAAAATTTCACAAAGATGTCAAAGATTTCAGAAGATTTCAAAGATTTTGCAAAGATTTCAAAATATTTCAATTGAAATTTTTCAAATTAAATGCCTTTAAACTGCAAAATTTTAAACTTTTATAAATTAAAACAATTCAAAGATTTTTGGTTTAAAATATAAAATCAGGCTATCACTTTCAATGATCTGAAATGAAGAATAAATCAATAAATTTGTAAATGTTCAAAATTATATCAACTTAAGCAATTTTAAGTTAGAAACATTAAAAATTGAACGATTTTTTTAAACTTAGTTCTTTTTGAAATAGGTTCGTTAATTTTTAATTAATAATTGTTCAATTGTTATTTATAAATTAAAATTCAACACTTTCATTTACAATTAAAAAATTTCAAATTGAATGGTTTAAAAATGAAATCTTTTATACTGAAACAATATTTCAATAGGATTTGTAATTGAATAAAAGCGTTTAATTATGAATCTATTAATTTGAAATTATTTGAAAATTAAAAATAGTTTATAAAGTTTCAATCGGACGTTCACATTTGTTTAACTAATAAGGCTTTCAAATTTTAAATGTTCAGTTTTTATCGTCAAAACCCGTAAACTGTTTAATTCTGAACAGATTCAGAATCATCTTGTAAAATCATTAATTAATTTATATTTACAGATGATCAACTTAAAAATTTTTTTAACAAAAATTTTCAATTTCAAACGCTTTCAATTTTTAATTATTTCTCAAGTTTTCAAAACTAAATTTTGAAATTCTTTAAATTGAAAAGGAACGCTTAAAAATGAAGGCCTAAAATAGAAAATTTTAGAATTACGCATTATAAACTGAATAATTCCATGATTGAGAAACTTAACAATTGAACGTAACATTTAAAAAAATTGAAATCAAACTTATCGCAAATTGCATTATATCATGTAATATGAAATTTGGGATATTTAAAGTGATTGGATATATTTTTCTTCAAAAAAATTTGTAAAATTCCCGTTCAAAAACTAAATTCACTGTCATTTCCCGGATTTTTTCCGGTCTCAACAAATTCCCGGTTTCTCGACCCAGCGGTCACCCTGAATTCTATTATGATTTGTAATCGTCATTTTCAGTTTATTTCAATTTGCAATTTTTTCTTTTGCAGGGAACGCAGCCGAAATGGTTTCCAAAAAGCTAGATAAGAAGCTACGAGAAAATGTCTGGAATTCCAGAAACAGTCTTTTTCAGAACGAGGGTTTCAAATCCGAACCGATGAGTTTCCAGAGGCCATTGTTGATAGTTCTCGATAGAAATAGCGACATCGCAACACCTTTTCATCACACCTGGACATATCAAGCTCTAGCTCACGATGTTTTAGAATTATCTTTGAATCGGTTGATTATAGAAGAAAGTACAGGAAAGTCTCCGGCAGGAAGTGCACGTTACAAAACCAGGATTTGTGAACTAAATAATTCGGATAGATTCTGGTGCCAACACAAGGGAAGTCCGTTTCCTCGGGTGGCAGAGGCAGTTCAGGAAGAACTTGAGCAATATCGAGTTTTTGAGCATGAAGTCAAGGATCTTAAATCCTCGATGGGTGCGGATGATGATTTGGAAACTGAAGGTCTTATGGTTTCTAGTAACACAGCTAGACTAACTAGTGCAGTGAATTCTCTTCCACAACTCCTGGAGATGAAAAGATTAATCGACATGCACACGACGATAGCCACCGGGATTTTAAATTCGATTAAATCTCGACGGCTGGACACTTTCTTCGAGATCGAAGAAAAAATTATGAGCAAACAAACACTCGATGGTGGAGTTTTGGATACTATTAACGATCCTGAGTGTGGCTTGCCTGAAGATAAACTGAGACTCTTTATCATTTATTATCTTCTCACTAACATTTCTGATTCAGAGTACAATAAATACGAAGCAGCTTTGGCGAATGCAGGCTGTGATTTAAGTCCTTTGACTTATATCAGAAGGTGGAGAAATTTCATGAAGATTTCTGGGTTCCAGAATAACTACGAAGGTGGAGGAACGAAAACTGTTAGCATGTTTTCGAAATTGATGAATCAGGGATCATCTTTTGTGATGGAGGGAGTCAAGAACCTGGTGGTTAAAAAGCACAATTTACCGTTTACGAGGATCGTGGATGAGTTGATAGAAATGAGGCAGTCGCCGCAAACTAGTGAATATTGTTATCTTGATCCTAAGCAAGTGAAGAACGTGGACCAGGCACCAAAGACCAAAACTGAATTTCATGAGGCTATTGTTTTTGTTGTGGGTGGGGGCAATTATATTGAGTATCAGAATCTGATGGACTATGTCAAAACGAAAACTAGTGGGGGAATGAACAAGAAAGTTATTTATGGGTCTACTACTCTTCTCAATGCAAAACAATTTCTTGAGCAACTTTCTCTTCTTGGTCAAGATGCTCAGTAGGGGAAGGTAAACTGATTTTTGTTATACGAAAGACTGGAGGGATTGTATTATTGAGGGGAGTATTTTCTAGTAAATTAGGAAAGGAGGATCTTTATAAGTAATTGGTAAACACGTTTGCAAGTCAAGTGTAATAAAGTTTAATTAAATTTTATTTTTGATGGAAAATGATTACTTTCTGATCAGATTTTGTAGATTTAATGATTTTAAATTGTGGGGTCCAAAATTTAATTTACTTCTGTATCGTTATAGTTGTAATTAAAATATTTTGAAGTATTTTTTGTAATTTTTAACAAAGTTTGGAATTAAGGGAGTTGAACTTCCGGGCCTAATAAATGTGCAATACAATTTTTCTGAAAGGTATATCAAGTTTTATTAATTTGTGGAATAAATTTTCAGTCAAAAATTGAGGCTTTGACATGCTAAAGATAGCAAATTAATTCTCCTAAGAGTTTCAAACTTCAAAGTCTTGCTCTTTTTAAAATTGGAATATTACAAACTAATCTAAAAATTCTTCTATAAATAAACTAATTACGGATCAGTATTCGAAAGAGCGTTACCGACTTTCATCAACCTTTCATGAACCTCTCGAGCGAATTGGACTTGACCTTGAACAGTCATTAAAAATTGAGGGTAAGTTAAAGCAGGTCCTTCTTGTGGAGTCACTGTTTCTGTTCTAGTTGGCATTACTGGCATCGGTAAGTATCTAACAGAACTAGAATGCTGAGACATGCACTCTATCGAAGTTTTCAGATGCAATTCAATTTGATCACAAATCGAATAAAAGTCCTCCATGTTCTTATTAAATCTGTGATCTGGAGGATCAATGCCTTTTGTGGATCCAACATCGACGAGACTGTTTTGCTGAAGAGTTTGAGCTGCAGTTTTGAGAGTAACTGATAAAGCGTCTCTTAAAGGTCCAACAAGCGATTTTACTTTGGATATATTGTCCAGTTTTTCCTGAGGTTGTTGCTGTTGACCTTGTTGTTGTGATTGTGCCAGTTGTTGATTTCCGGCCTGGGTTATCTGGCCCATTCCCATCCCACCGGCTTGCTGAATTGGAGGAATGTTCATCTGCAAATTAAAAATTTAATTTAAGAATTTTTATTTTGAAATATGAAATAAAAGCTTTATTATTTGAGAAATAGATTCTGTTAGTTGGAAGAGTTTGCTTGAAAGTATAGTTTCATTTCTTGAGAATATGAATATATTTAAGGGAAATTTTTTTTTATAAGGGCAGAGAGTATTATTTTTTTAAATGCAGATTTTTAATATTTGAACGTTTTGGGAATGCTGTTGATTTTTTAAATTACTACAAAAAAGATGCAAAAAAATATCAAATTACTTTTTGAAGGCCCCGGAGGGATTCGAACCCTCGATCTCCTGTTTACTAGACAGGCGCTTTAACCAACTAAGCCACGGCGCCCTTGTTCAAAAATTTTCCAGGAAGCCGTGAACTAGTGAAGCAAATATTTCGAAGAAAATTATTTAAAATTTAGCCTCTTCATGTGCCGAAGCTTCTTAAAATACTTGCTTTTAAGGAAACTCTTCCTCCTATCAGTCAGAGAAGAATACTCTTAAGGAATTTTTGGAGCAAAAATACTTGCTCCGAAATAAATACTTTTATAGATAAATATGACTTAGTAGCTGTAAAATATTATTGGAATTCAAGCTTAGTTTTGTCTTTATTCACAAAAATATTGTTGGAATTCGTGAACAAAATACTACACAGGTTTAGTTTTTATCAACAGAAAAGTATAACAAGAATATTTATACCAATTGTATACATTTTGTAAAATACAAAAATTATTTAAACTTACCTTTCTAGTTCAGAATACACAAAAAGGCAAAAAGGTATTGAATACACTTTTAAAATCACTAATCTTTCACAAAGTTGACGTTTCGATGTCAACAAGATTTTTTCTGGAAAGTAAATTCAGTTATAAACGTAAATAAATACTTTTTATTGTTTCTTTTGATAAAAAGGTAAGAAGCATTAGATTCTGAATGAGTTTTTCTTGAAGGAAAGATTTTATATCTTTTAAGTCCCCCGAAAAGTTAATTAGCATACGGAGCAAAAAGAAAATGTTTTTCTTTTGTTTGTAATTTGACATTTGTAGCAATTTAGAGGTTAGGGTTCTAAATGTTTTTTTTGCAGGTTGGCTTTCTTGAATCCGCCATATTGGCCATATTTTCCCGGGTATTTTTCGAAATAATCGTAAAATTTACAAAATTGCTTTGTAAAAAATTTAATAGTTTTTAATTATAAATAAAAAGTATATATTTGAATTAGGAGAGTAAGTTTGATTTTAAAAATATCATTAATTTAAAAACAGTATTATTTATCGCCTTGATTATGTATAACATAAATATAACGTAAATGTAAAGGTAATACTATGGAATCATGGCTTTTCTCAATGTCATCCTTTTAGTTGCAATTTTTATGTAAATACCTTTAATTTATTATCAAAAACAAGAATCAGCAGGAAGAAACAAGAAAGTTATCGTTTTCATATATATTTTATCAAAAGAAGTATCACTTTTTATTGGTAACAATTTACTTCCAAATAGAAAATAATATTTTTTGAACAATTTAAGCAATAAAAAATAATCAGAGAGTGGCCGCTAAAATACAACAACAATTTTCACGGACATTTCCCGTTTTTTGAGTTAGCGAAAATTATTCCCGGTCATTAAAATTAAAAAATTCAATCTTTTAAAACTGAACATTTTTGCACTCAAAGCAATCAAAACTGATCTACAAATTAAATTAGTCAAATAAAACTTTTCTGAACTCGAAACATTTCGAAAAAGAAAATTCCCCCTTTCAGATCAGAAAAAAAATTAAACACCAAAATTTCCTCTTTTCCATCTCAATAAAAATGTTGAGAATAAAAAAAATTTCCTCTTCCAGCTCAGAAAAAAAAACATTCCCCCCTTTCATCTCGAAGAAAATGTTAAAAAACGGAACTTGTCCTTTGCCAACTCAATAAATATGTGAAAAATAAAAAAGCTCCCTCTTCCAATTAAAAAAAAATGAAAACAAAAATCTCCCTCGTCCAATTCAGAAAAAAATGAAAAACCAAAATTTCTTCTCTTCCACTCAATAAAAATTGAAGAACTTTAAATTGTAAACCTTCCAGATTCAACTATATATTTAAAATTACATTTTAAATATTGAAAACTTTCTTTCTTTCTTTCGCAAAGATTTTTAAAATTTCAATAGATTTTAAAAGATTTAACAAAGTTTTCAAAAATTTGAGTTTGAGTAAAAGCGTTTTATTAGGAATCTGTTCATTTGAAATTACTGAAAAATTCAAGATAGTTCATAAAGTTTCAATTGGACGTTTACATGTGTTCAACTACTAAGACTTTCAAATTGAAACAGTTCAATTTTTATCGTAAAAACCTGTAAATTGTTTAATCTAGAACATATTCAGAATTTTTTTTGTAAAATCATTAATTAACTTGTATTCGCAGATGATCAATTCAAAAACGTTTTTTATCAAAAAATTTTATTTTCAAACGTTTTAAATTTTCAGTTGTTTAATTCTTCAACACTACATTTTAAAATTCTTTAAACTGAAAATGTACGCTTAAAAATTAAGACGTGAAAAATTTTAGAATTACGAATTGTAAACTGAATGATTTCATAATTGAAGAAGTTAACATTTGAACTCAACATTTAAAAAAAAAGTTGAAGAAGCACTTGTTTTAAATTGCATTGTATCATATGATATGAAATTACTGATATTTCAAATGATTGGATAGATTTTTCTTCTAAAAATTTGTAAAATTCCCGGTGAAAAAATAAATTCACTGTCATTTCCTGGGGTTTTCCGGTCTCAAAAAATTCCCAGTCATTTCTCGGTTTCCCAGTCCAGCGGCCATCCTGTGTATAAAAACACCTCTGAAATTCTATTTAATTTTTCGCGCTGTAATTCAAATTAGACTCCACTTGACTCTACTTTCCGTTCTAGAACTTTCCGGAAATGTATCGTCCAGTGACAGTAGTGCCATTCTCCACTAGAAAAGAGAAAAGTTTTGGAAAAATTGCAAAACGAGCTAGTCAAGAACTGTCGTAATAATCAGTTAATTTCGATAAGCCGAAGGGATTACTGCGCCAAAAAGATATAATATCCTCGACTCTATTCTCTTTCTATGAATATTACAGTTATTTTAAAAACTGAATAAATTTATATTTGTGATCTAAAAATAATTTTGGAGTAGTACACTTTGCATCTCTCACGTTGTTTCAACGTTCAACTCCTCGTAAGTAGAAAACGCTATTACACTGATTAATTGCCACCACGTGCGTCGTCCCTTCGTTCTAAAAATTTATTTAGTTCTAAAAGAGCGTTTGGATTTAGTGGTTATGTTTTCTGAACTCATAGAAAGTCTTTAGATTGTTATGGTCACGTGTTTAGCCTTTGACTCTCAATACAGATTTAAAATGTATTAATAATTATTTTTTACTTTGTAGGTTGAATTTTGTACTCTCCTGGTAATCAGGTTTTTAACTCTTTGATTTGGAAAAATGGCCAAATGGGGTGAAGGAGATCCTCGCTGGATTGTTGAGGAGAGACCTGACGCTACAAATGTCAATAACTGGCATTGGTATGTTAATTTATTATCGACTTCTGGTATTTAATTGTGGTTTGTACTTTTGTTTTGGTTTATTTAACAACAAGGTATTGGGACTTGTTTAACTTGAGGTTCATCAAAGTACATATAGTTTCTGATTTTTATTTAGTGGTTTTCAAATGGAATGTTTTAGAAGTCAATAAGTTTTTGCGGGTAAAATTTTAGGGAATGTTCAAAAACCGTATTCAGGTATCACAGTGGTTCAGCAGTTAAATTATAGGGAAAATAGGAGAATTTCTCTTCGAAAAAAGGGAAAAAATTTTTCTTTTAACTTTTCTATGTTGTGATTGGAAGGACGAATGTATCGCTGGATTCTTTGTATCAAATATTTTTCAAAATTTGAAAAGTAAAAAAAAAATAAAAACATGCTACCGAAATATTAAGTTTCTGAATACGGGTAAACAGTAAAAAAGTTCGCCGATTCCGAGAAAATCGACCGAGAATTTTAAGATTAAAATTTAATGGGTTTTCTAAATCGGCTTTGGATAGCTATAAAAAATAGAATTGTTAATTTTTTGCAAAAATAGAAACAAGCTCCCGAGACATGGGGATGCAGAATCAGAATAAAGAATGTTTGATCGAACAAATGATGATGATAATTTCAAGAAATATCAATGCTAAAAGGTTGGAAAAAATATTACTATGTTAAAATTTCAACTAAAATTTTATTATTTTTTTAATTATATAAAAAATGATATTTTGCAAAAATCCTTTTACCACAATGTGTATTTGATTTTTATAGATTATTTTATGCAATAAACCCATTTCCTATCGAAAATGTTGGTTATCTAGTTCTGTACTGCCACCCTTCATTTGTAATTATTGCGGGTGCTTTTAAAGTAAAAATAAAAAATTTATACATTTTTTTTAATAATTAAAGAGCTTCGAATTTGTAAGCTTTTGTGTTAACTGGAGCCTTTGAAATCTGAAAGCTTTTGAAGTATTTCATGGGTTATAAATTTGGTTTTTCAATTTTTAAACTTTTTAGTTACAAATTTTAAAATTTTTAAGGTACTTGAATCGAGGGCTTTCAAAAATTGGTAGTTTTTCACCCTTTAGATCCTTGAGAAAGTCACCTTCCAGAAAATTAAGAACATTATTATGTGGATATTATACATTTATATTTATTGCAAAAGTTGATTTTAAAGTTTTTAAATTGAGATATTTAGGTTAAAGGTCTTTAAATTTGAATAGCTTCAAATTGAATTTCCTCTAAATTTTCTACTTTTTTATTTTTATTTTTATTTTTTTTTTTTATTTTTATTATTTGAACTTGTAAGCTTTTTTAACTGAAGTTGGCTCCTAAATTTGTTTTTTAAATTCTTAAACTTTTCATTTAGAGATGTTTTAAATTTTAAGGTACATAGTTGAATCGCAAAGGCTTTCAAATTTGGTAGTTTCTAACCTTGCAAATGTTTTAATTTTAAGATAATTCATTCAAATTTAAAATCTTTAATAATCTTTCTCAAATTGAGAGTTTTAAGAATCATTTGGCAAGGGTCTTTAAATGTTAATAGTTTCAAATTGAATTTCCTCTAAATTTTTTATTTTTTTAAGAAACGGATCCTTTTAAATTCATAATTTTAAATTCAAGAGTTTCTATATTTTTTTGATTAATTAAAAAGCTTTAAATTTGTAAGTTTATGTCTTAAGTGGAACCTTTGAAATCTGAAAGCTTTTAAATTATTTTATGGGTTCTAAATTTGGTTTTTCAATTTTTAAACTTTTTAGTTAGAAATTTTTCAAATTTTAAAGTAGTTGAATCACAGGCTTTCAAATTTGGTAGTTTTTCATACTTCAGATCATCGAGGAAGTCACCTTTCATAAAATTAAGAATATTATTATTATTATGTGGATATTATACATTTATATTTATTGCAAAAATTGAATTTAAAGTTTTGAAATTCAGATAGGGCTAACTCGGACAAAGAAATATTATTCAAGATATCCTTAAATATGATTAAAATTGATTGAAATTTGAAAGTTTTTAAATTTGAAGGCTTTTAACTTTAGAAGCTTTCAAATCTTACTCAAATCGAGACTTTAAAGAATTATTTGGTAAAGGTTTTTAAATTTGAATAATTTCCTCTAAATTTTCATTTAATATTTCTCCATTATTAAATCCACAAAAAGTTTACCTTACTCAGCCCATACAAAATAAAATTTACATTTATAACATCAGTTAATAAAAATTTGGGGTCAAAAAAGACTGAAGAATCCTTAAATAGAATTCAAGGACTTTATCAATTTTTCAATTCAAGTCTGTTAGCGGAATTCAAAACTATACATCGACTATTTGTGTTTCGGGACTATATTTTTATAAATAAAATAAAACCCGAAACATGTAAAATAAAGCTTCGAATTGATTTTCAGGACTGAGAAGAACGCCTGTGCTTGGTCGCAAGAAAAAATAAAGGAATTATTTACAGATTTGAAAATAGAAGGAGACGGTGGTAATAATTTTCTTCATGGAAAATAATTCTTCATTTGAAATTAGAGTGCTAACGGAAAAATCGAATAAAATGTTTCTTTTACATTTCTAGTGAAGTGTAGTGTAACGAGCGTAGACAAATGCGAAGGAGAAGCTGTAGCTAATAATAGGAAAGGAAAATTAATTTTTTTTTATGACTGGAACATAGTACTGAAATGGCAGTCGCCTGGAAAAGAGAAGAAAATAGAGGGAAAAATGAACATTCCAAACCTGTCAGAAGAAAACGATATCTCTGAAGTTGATGTAAGTTCCACTTAAACTGAATAGATTTAAATCAGGCAAACTGCTTCAAATCTGGAATTACTCATATTAAAAAAATGGTGATTTATAAATTTACAGATTGAAATAACGCTGAAAGATAGCACTGATGAAGGAGAAAAGGTTAAACACTTTTTGCATACGAAAGGAAAAGAAGCCATAAGAGAAAGACTCTCGAAGTATGTTTCTTCATTAAAAGAAGGTGAGTTCTTCAAAACTAATCAACTTAAAATTTAATTTTCTTCGCAAAAAATTACAGTATAATTCAAATTCTTTAAAATCTTTTCAGAATTCTCGAAAGGTATGATTCTTCCCAAAAAGGACGAGGTTAAAGACAAAATCTCGAATATAACATCAGGCTTTAATGCTAAGGTACGCATTAAAAAGTACACAACCTATTTTCAGTTTAATTGAGGATAAAATTTCAACTGAATTTGTTTCGGATTCCAGATGCAGATGAATTCTGCCATAATATCGAGTAATAAGACCGTTGGATGTAAAGTTAGCACCACAACGATAAAGCAACAGCAGAAATTCCAGTGTCGTGCACAAGAGTTTTACAACGTTTTTACATCACCCGAGGTACTTGAATTTATCATTGTATTCTATCTCATTCTAGAAATCTTTTATATCGTTTTTATCTTTATGGCTCATGGTTTTTGTATTTATAGCTAGTGCAAGCTTTTACGAAAGGAGCGGTAAAGCTAGATCCCAAGAAGGAAGGAAAGTTTGAGTTATTCGGCGGAAATGTTCACGGAGAATTTATTGAACTTTCCCCAACGAAAATAGTGCAAAAGTGGAGGTGCAAACAGTGGCCTGCGGGACATTTTAGCGAAGTTACTCTCGATATCTCGGAAAAGAATGATCACACTGAAGTCAACCTTGAGCAAAGTGGCGTTCCAAATAGGTAATTACTATTATAATTTAAATTAATCTCTTAGTCCCTGAAATATCTATTCGTTAAACCCGATTTAAATTTTTTAAGTCTTTACGGAATTTATTAATTCATTATTTTTCTTTCTTAAAACTGATTTTTAAAAGAGTGTTTTGATATAACGCAAACCTTTTTATTTGTGAAGATATTCTTGCAACTCCTCTCAAAAAAAGATTGCGGAAAACAAAAGCACGATTCTCTGAAAGGAAAAGAATATCCTTATGAATAAAAATACAGTTACAAAATAGGCACAACAAATGCGAAATTCGTGAATTGTTCGCAGGTAGGGGAAAAGCATTTTAAAATTAGAAACTTGTTTCATATTTAGGGCTGGGGTATGTTTCATAAATAGGTTGATGTTTGTAAAACGGGTAACGTTTTGTAACGTCAGATTGAAATATTTTTAACATTGTTTCGACCTAAAAGATATGTACTTGCTTTACAAATATTTAAAAAATATTTATAAAGTAAAACAATTTCTCGGTACTTTCGGTTGGGAACGCGATCAGTTAGCACGCGTGGCGATAACGGGAGAGAGTTGAGCAGTTTATCGAAGTTTATGTGAGTTCACAAGCGCGAGTGTAAGAGTCTTCAAAAGGATAATCGCAGCCTTGATTGAGGCAATGTTATCTAATCGCGAATTGCAGTGATTCTTGGAAATTTGGTGCAAATTTGAAGTGATGCGAGACAAAGAGGTTAGGGAGCTCGCTGGTAAAAATGGCGAAGCTTCCGGCGAAACGCAGGGAGACAACGACCAGGAGGTGCTGACTCTAGAGCACGAACTGGACAGTGGCGACACTGGGGGAAAACGGCGAACCTGTTAAGGAACAAAAGGAGGGAGGCACGGACGCCAGTGAAGAGAGTTTGGGTCTGGGTGACAATATAAAGAAGAAAGGACCAGGACGCCCTAGTAGGGCAGATAAGCAGTCCAAAAGCAATGGCAAGAGCGCGGCAAAGATGCAAGAGTTCTTTGCAAAAAGGAAGCCGGAAGCCAAGGGGGCGGCGCAGGGGGAAAGTGAGAAATTAGCGTTTCGAACCGCTGACAAAACAGCGCGATCGCTGGATATAAAAGCGGACAGAGCAGTAAGTAAGGAGAATGTGGTGGGAGAGGGAAGTGCCGAGGACGCGGAAAAGGACAGCGAGCAAACTCAAAAGGACACGGAGGCAAGGGGTAGTAAGGTCATGGATTTGGTGCAACAGGAATTGGGGGAAAAAGGTCAGTGTGGGGGAACTGTTAGTGGTGCCAACAAAGTTCAGAGAGGAATGTGGGGAATTTTTTATAAAATCTTTGAACGAGTGGTGGGACACGAAAGCTGGGAGGGAAATAGAAATTATGAAAAAACAGCTAGAGGAAGTAAGGAATGGTCTAGAGGAAATGAGAGAACGTGAGACGACCGCAGTCACAGCCGTGAGCAAGGCAAGGGAACGAGAGCAACAATATTTGGAGGAATGAACAGAAGCAAGAGCTGAGCTAGCGAAGTTGAAAGATAGACTGGAACAGCTCCAAGTGGCAAGGGAGGACGAGGAAAATGCTTTAGAAGAGTCGAATGCCAAGGGAAATAGGTACACAGAGGAAAGAAAGGACCAGGGTAGTTCGATTAATCGAGTCGACGACGGAGGTGATTTCAACTATCATTCGCCCGTAGGCCACACAAATGTGGCTGAGGGGATCGCTCAAAGACGAGGTGACAATGAATGACGAATGGAACCTGAGAGGGATGACAGCGTGCATGGACAGTGCGTCCAGAAGAACATGCTGGAGATGGCATTGTCGGAGTGAGGAACTGGGGAATCAGATGTCTGTCGGGCTTCAGCGAAAATGAGCTAGAGTGGAAGAAAAAAGAGAGGTTAGCTAGAAGAAACAGCTTAATTGTTAGAGGGTTTCGGTCTAGGGGGAGGAATCTTGGAGAAGAGATCCGCGTGCAGTTACTAGAACTGACGGGTATGAATATAATAATCGAGGACCTGAGACACATTGCAGGTGGCTCTCTAAGTACACTAAACTCTTGGGGAACAAAACGAAGACTTATAGAAAACAGACACAAGCTAGGGGCTACCAAGATCATAATAGAAGATGATTTTACGTGCAGAGAGAAGGAAGTTCAGATGCGGATACGTGAGGAAGTGACGGCAGAAAAAAGAAGGGGGTACAGGCGTGGGCGAGCTGCATAAAATGGAGGATCGAAGATCAAGAGTTTTATTGGAACGAGGATAAAGGCCAAGTGGAGCAGCTTTTTCGTCGAAGAAGGTCTATTGGTGGGAGAGAGGGGGACCATTAAGGGGATGGTGTGGAATATTGCGGGAGGGTACAAGCTTAAGGAAGTGTGGGATTTTTTAAAGTGCTACGATATTGTGATAGTGCAGGAAACATGGATTGAAAAAGAAAAAGAGAGCGCTTTTATTGAGTTGCTGGATAAGGATTTTGTATGGAGTTCCAAAGTGGCGGTAAGAAATAGCAATAAGGGGAGGCGAGGGGGTTTGCTTATTGAAGTACGCAAGAATGAGTGCGGAAATGTAAGAATGGATGAATGGGAGTACGGAATTGTGATCAATGCGGAAGGATTGAGGGAAGGGGGGAATAAGGTGAATGTTGTCTCAATTTATAATAATGTTCGGGTTATTAAAGCGGTAGATAGTGTAAAAAAGATATTGGATAGAATGCAAGAGAGAAACGAGTTATAATTGTGGGTGACAGGAACGCTAGAATAGGGGAGGAACAGAGGGGGGGGGGGAGCGAGATAGATTCTGATGCACCGATTAGAAACTTTTATAGGAAGCGAAAAACGGAAGATAAAACTCTAAACGCGGAAGTTGTTAAATTATTGATTTTTTGTGAAGAATTGGAGCTAAGAGGGCTTAACAGTAGGATAGGTAAGGACACTGTAGGAAAATGGACGCGTGTAGGAAAGGATGGAGGTTCGGTTATCGACTACGTAATAGAATCGGATGGTATCGGTGACTCGGTGGTAAAGGATATTGAGGTCTTAACGAGATTGGAGTCAGACCATTTGCCAGTGTCATTCAAAATAGCAATCAGGACACGACAATGGGGGAAGGGGAGAGCAAGGAGAGGGAGGGGCAAAAGAAAAGATAGAAAAATTGAGGTGAAGGAAGTTAGGTTAGTGTAGGATGAGGAGAAAGGTCAGGATTATAGGGAGGCATTAGAAAATATTTGGGAAGAGAGGATAGTCAGGGAGGAGGAAGTGTGGGAGGAAAACTGGGACAAGGTGATAAGAGCAATAAAAAAAGCGGCAGAGCAAATAAGCATGACTGGGGCAGTAAGAATAGGTGGGGGAAGTGGAATTAGAAAAAGGGATAAGGAGGAAGAAGAGCTGAAGAAATCGGCTTCTAAACTTTTGAAAAGGTATTAAAAAACAATAGGGAATAGAGAAAAGGAAGAATTTAGAGAAAGTAGAAGGAAGTTAAGGGATTGGAGAGGAAAGAAGGCTAAGCAAGCAAGAGAGCAGAATTGGGAGAAGATAAATGAAAGCAGGAATATGAGGGAATTTTGGCAGGCAATAGGAGGATTTAAGACGAGAAGAAAAACTAGAGGTAGGGAGATAAAAAAGGAGGACTGGATTTCTTGAAGACGCTTGACGGAGAGGTACTCCAAACAGTGTCGGATCAGAATTCGATCATGGGTTAGGAGGCGAATATAGAAGCCTCGCAATTCGAGAGACGAGACGATACGGAACAGGGTAACGAGGATGAGCTAGAAGATTTAAATAGAGTAATCTCCTTTAAAAAATGAGCTAAAGTAGTCGACAAACTAAAAAAAGGGAAGGCTGCGGGAGAGGCCGGCGTATCTATAGATTTTATTAAATGGTTACCCGAAGTGTGGACAAGAGAGGTACTCATAATATTAAATGGAATGTGGAAGGAAGCGAAATAAGGTCGGGGGTGGGAAAATCACGAATTTTCCCAATTCACAAGGGGCGGGGAGAAGAAAGTGTGACGGGAAACTATAGCGCAGTGGCGCTACTGAATGTAGGTTATAAAATACTAGCAGACATACTGGAATTTAGGAGGAAGAGAGCTACACGGAATCACGTATGGGTACTTAATTCGCTGTTAGTAATAAATTGAAGAATAAAGGGGGCAAACTTTACGTGGCTTTTGTGGATTTGAAGAAGGCATTCAATACAGTTGACAGAGGGATCTTACTTACCTTGCTTCCGAAAGAGTAAGACAAGGTTGTCCTCTTAGTCCCACGTTATTTAATATATTTATCCGAGACTAGACTGTACCTGATGGACGCGCTGATTAAAGCAGGAGGGATGTACGGGGTAGAAATTTGGGGTTGGGATAGAAGGGAAGCTGTTGAGAAATTACAAGGAAGGTTCGTTGAAATGGCGATGGGGTTAGATGGCACACCACCTAATTACATTTGGAGAGTGGAAGAGGGCAGACATAGCGTAGAGATCGAGGCTAGGAAAAGAGCCATCAGATACCTCATGCGAATCCTGGGATGAGTGAGGATAGATGGCCTAAGATTTGTTTGAGAGAGGAACTGAGGGGGGTCATTAACGGCAATCCGACGAGTTGGGGTGAAACTTTCCAGGAGGCAGACAGGGAAGTGAGAGATGGAGAACCTGTAAGGTGGTTATGGAAAGGTGGAAAGGAAGGGGAGGTAGAAAGCAACTTATTAAGAGGAGTAGAGACTAGGTTGGCACAAGAAATTCAGGGAGATTGGGGAAAAATTAAGGGATCGAAATATTGCAGAGTATAAAAATTGGAAAAAGCTTCCGGGTAGGGAGGAGTACTGGGAAGACGAGATAACAGGTGGAGGAGTTGAAGAACAGTGGGCAGGACTTAGGTGTGGGAATGTGGGGAAAGCGGGAAATAAAGGGTTTGAAGATGTTTCTTATAGGCTCTGTTGGACTAAGGAGGAGAATGTTATGCACATTTGGAATTGCGAAGGAGCAGATAGGGTAATAGATGATAAATGGGTGAAAGGGATCCAAGAATGGGCGGAAAGGGAAAACAGGGAAAGCTCGTGAAGACGTAGTACCCAAAGCGCTCAGTGATAAACCGAACTCCATCCTTACCGGATATGCGAGGGCGTTTGAAAGAAAGGCGAGAGAGAGAAATGAAATGAATTGTTAATATAATAGGTTTGGGTGATACTAGTATAAGTAATTCAATATTGCATTGTAATTTTGTGATATTATTTCAATTGCCAATTAGTTTCGTAATAGGTGACGGTTGTTATCAAGGCATTTTAAGTTTATATGATGAGGGATACACATTGTAAAACTCAAAGGAGTGTACAGTAGAGAAATAAATACCAAACAAATATTAATAATTTCTCAAGAGTCGTACAACATTTTCAAAGTAGTAAAAAGATATTTTTAATATTTGTACGATATAAAGGCGAGATTACTGCTTCGCAAATATTGGAAAAATAATCAATTGTAAAATAGTAACGTGCTTCAGATCGAAAAATGTTTGTCTTTTAAACATGTAAAATATAAAACAAAGCGTTCGTGAAAAATGATAGAGAAATCAATATAGTGACATCGAAAAGCTATCGAAAGCAACTTATTAGAAAATAAATGGTTGTTAATGGCAGAAATTTCCAGTGAAAAATTTCTTTCTTCATTTTTTGAGTTTTTAATTTTTCGAGAAGCTTCTCCGCTTCTTTAGATTAATGCTCGGTTAGTAAAAAAATATGATGAATATTCTGTTTCTAAAAATTCTAATCGAGCAGCGCAAAGTAAAAAATAATTATTATCACACAAATTGTATCAATAATCTAGGAGAGAAATAAACTACCTGCCTCCCTAGCTATATCTAAAAATTTAGAAAAGCAATCAAACCAAGACAATCAAAATCACCGCCCCGGTGCCTAAAAATCCTAACCTAAGGATTGCTTCCCGGGTCGAATCTTGCACCTGAGCTTAGGTCACGTTAGGGCATTTTCATTAACACATTTGTCACACATAAAACCTGAAATCGTACACCGTTTATTAATAATATTGTTGAGAATTAAAGAACTAGAATTTTATACAATAGTCCAAATAAATTAATATTTCGATAAAAGTATTTCAGAGCAAAAGAGTAATTCACATTGAAAATTGTTAAAACCAAAGCGCAGTATCTGTGAACAGAATCCAAAAAAACACACACAACACATACACTGCAGATTTTGGGCCTGATTGAACTAAAACGGTGTACGCTGAAATGAAACATCCTGCTCTAAAGGTTAGCAATGTTTTTATTTCGAATGGGCTAAGATACTTAAATGCATTGTAAGTTTCCTTTTTAATTCAAATTATTTCAAAACCTTTAGAATTCTGATATAATTATTTTACACAAAGATAAAATTAAATATAGAAAAAAGAAACATTTTCAAAGAATGTTAAAATAAATGATTGAATATTATTTAATAACAGCTGGACTAACAATAACTTATAAAAATAATTACCCTCGGGCTTTCTTCGCATTGAAGAAAAAGTTTGACTATAATGGAAGAACACGTTCTGGATCTTTCCTTCAATACGCAGTTTTTCCGTTCGCGAATACTTTTCTTGGTGTAAAAGAATTAATTAAAATGCAGTTTTCAATTTTGGGTTCGTTCATAGATTCTTGATTAATGTCTTAAGTAAAGAGAAGATAAATGATTAAAAGTTGTATTTCGCGAATCAAGAATAGACTAAACCTAAGCTATGAAATATAGGTGGTGAAAATAATTCGCCAAATAAAGCAATAAACCTTAATTAGTGGACTTTTAAAGGTACTTACTACCTCGCGGATTCCCTCGTCGAGGTGATGGCTCCTTCGTTCAGTTACCTTTCTTTCAAATTCTGAAAAAGACAGTTTATATTAAATATTATTAGATTAAACATTTCAACCCAAATCCGCAAAGTGGCTAAACCAACTTTAATTGCAAGGCCTTGCGTATGAGATTTTCCGACTGATATTATAGTAGTCACGGACATTTACATAAAGACTAAAAACAGAAAAATCCATTTTGATGTTTAATACAAAAAAAAGTAATTAGAATGAATCTAAACACATAATTTTCACTAAAAATTATTTTAAATTATAAAGGACCCCGCACAAAATGTATGGAAAAGGTCTTTCGGTCAAAGTTTGGTTTCCTTGTGTTTCAGGTGATGCTTATCAAAACTCGTAATTCTAATTTCACCGAAAGACTTTTTCCGTATATTTTGTGCGTGGTCCTTATACATAGGGTGGGTCGAAAATATAAAAATTTTGAAAATCAAAAATGGATAGCGCTGAAAAGTTGCTATGTCATTACAAGTAAAAATCTCTCCTGACTTTTTAAAATAAAAAATGGTCCTACGGTGTCTCAATCATGTCAAAAATGTTTTATTTTGCGAATTTAAACAAATTTCCCTATGGGTTTGAAAATTATGGTAATTTTTTCTTTATGTTCAGTTTTTGGTATTAAATATTAATTAAAAATTAAAATTCAAAATTCAAAATAAGCAAAAATGATATAAGATTCAGTTAATTTTTATTAATTTTTTTTTAGATTTATATATGACTTGTCTTTAGTTTCACTAGCCAAGTAAGGCAGAATTTCCTTAGATCTCGAAAATTTTTTCTTATACGTTAGATTTGTTAAAAATTTGTGAGCTTTGTGGTTCATGACTTCTTTTAGCAGCTGCAATGTCGAAGAAGACATTTTTTTGAGGTCTAAGGAAATTATAGCTTGCTTCTTCTTAATTTCAATTTTTTGTCAGCAGCTAATACCGAAAACTGTACAAAAAAAAATTACCATAATTTCCATACCCATTGGGAAATTTTGTTAAAATACAAGATTTTGAAACTCAAAAAATTTGAGACAAGATATTAAATTTATGAAAATTTGTTTTCAGATAAAACTTACCAATATTAGAAACTTGAATTTACGATTTTATTGATGAACTTTTCAAACTCAATAAGAAACTGTTAAAATTCAATCAGAAAATATTTTCTTTCATACAATAGTTAATAAAGTATGTAACTAATATTTAATAAAAGCTGCAATGTTTATTGGTTTTTGTTGGTTTCAATATAGTTTTTCTGTCAATAATTTGACAAAATGGTGAAAAATGCAGCATATTTCATTAAAAATAGTGGTAAATAATTATGCTTGGGTTTGAAAATATCTTGAATTTCTTCTTCACACTTGGACTTGCCTTTTCAAAACACAATTTATTTACCATTTGATGAATTTTTCATCATTTTTTTTTAATTTCAATAAAAAGTGAAATTAAAAACGATAATAATAAATAAACAAGGCAGCTGATAATAAATATCATAATATGTAATTGAGCCTCTCGCGTTCAAAAGGGGATACGCGTGGATCCAGCTAGAGAAGAATTATCTTGAAAGTCACTTTTGAAAATCGTTCGAATTTTAATTTTATGTACTAATACTTGTAGTGAATTTCAAGGCGCATCTTTTTTCCCCTTCGCAAAAATTTGTAGGTTTTGTAGTTTTTGAAGTAATTGGTAAGAAGTAGATTTTTCGAAAACAAAAAATTTCAATCTTATTACACTTTAACTCGCGCTAACTTAGTCAATTTTCAGAATTTTGCGATTTTATTAATACTTAATTACATTTTGAAGTATTTTGAAACTATTCAAGAATAAAAAACGGAAAAATTTTAATAAACAAAAAAGTTGTTAATTTTTTTTTAGGCTTTGCAAGAATCATGAATTTCAACCTTCAAGCGCTTCGTTTATCGAGCGAATTTCAAGCAATGGAAAACTGCCAGTGAGAAAGTGGTTGATTAAGGTTTAAAGATGTTTTCTGGAAAGTTTTAGCTCAATCGGATTAGTGATAAAAAAATTATGAATGTTTTAAATTGCAAGCAGCAATTTTGACGCTTTCCTATGCACGTGCCTCCTCGACTACGAACGTGTTGCAGCGGACGTAGAAATCTTGGAACCGAGTCACGGTCATCGAGGCAATGCCCGAGACTCAAACTAAATCGAGTTAATATTTCTTTGTACAACTTGAATAACTTCTTTGAAGTTTAGTCAACAACTTTCTCACTAGAAGTTCTCCGTTACTTAAAATTCGCTCTATAAACGAAGCGCTTGAAGGTTGAAATTCATGATTTTTGTAAAGTCTCAAAACAGAATTAACATATTTTTTTATTGAAATACTTACATTTTTAATCCTTAAATAGTTGCAGAAGATTTAAACACTTAGTTTAGAATTAATAAAATCGAAAAATTCTAAGAATTAGCTAAGTTAGAGCGAGTTGAATTTTAAAAAGATTTAAATCTTTCGTTTTCGAAAAATAAACTTCTTACCAATTACTTTAAAATCCACAAAACCTACAACTTTGTGCAAGAGGAAAAAAAGATGTGCCTTGAAATTCTCTACAAGTATCAGCTCGAGTATCAGTCCTTAAAATTAAAATTCGAACGATTTTTGAAATTGACTTTCAGGACAATATTTCACAGGCTAAATCCACGCGTGTAACACCTTTTGATCGCGAGAGATTCAATTATATTTGTTAACTATTGTACGAAAAAAAATTTTTTGTATTGAATTTAAACAGTTTCTTGTTAAATTCAAAAAGTTTGTCAATAAAATCATAAACTGAAGTTTCAAATATCGATGAATTTTATCTGAAAAATAATTTCATGAATTGAATGTCTTGTATCCAATTTTTTGAGGTTCGAAAGGACCCACTGGGTTTTTTTTGTCTTATTAAGTCCGTGGGACTAAAGACTACTCACGTTGAGCCTCAACCGTCTTCAACCTAAACGTTGTTAAACTCAATCTTTCTTTGCAGAAAGCATCTTTCCGTTGACATAGTAGGAGTTTGAAGGCAAATTTAAAATCTTAGGTAGACTTGAATATAAAAAAATCCAAAAACTTTGTTCTAAGTTTTTAATAATAAATAAAAATAAGAAATACTTTTTTAAATATATATATAATAACTCCCCATCCTACAGGTTTTCTTGTTGTTGTTAAATCAATGCATATTTTTTCTGAAAATAGAATTTAATTTCACTTATTTTAAAAAGAGCTCAATACTTATTTGAAAATATTTAGAACGTTTAAAAACTATCTAAGCGTAATAAAAAATAATAAAAAGTCGAGTGCAAAAACGCTTTAATAAGCTTAATGACAAAAAACCATTTTCTGCTATAGAAAAACCTTCATAAAACACACATTTTTTAATTTATCCAAAATTTTTTATAATACATACTTTTTTGATCAGTTTTGAATATAGAATAACACTTCCTAAACAATAATTTGAAATATGGTAAAAGACATTTTTTCTTAAATATGAATTTCACTTATTTCAAAAAGGGCTCGATACTTTATTTCGGTTCTGAGTAGAAAATACTTAAAAGTCATCAGAAAAATGTATTCTGTAAAGAAAAGTCGAGAACAAGGACTTTCAAGCTGAAAATGCTTGAGGCTCACCGTGTATGTACAATAAAGATCAGTCGGAAAATCCCATATGCAAGGACCTTGCAATTAAAGATGGTTCAGTAACTTTTTAAAAATTTGGCCACTAATAAGTTAATTATATAATTTGAAAATTTTCATGTATGTTTCATTTCATTTTCTTTGTATTTTGATATGTTTCACTTTTCATGTTTTAATCTTAAAGAAAATTTAATTAAAAGTTTTCAAAATTGAAAATTTAAAATGGAGAATATTATAAAAATAAGTTCAGGTTGAAACTTCCTCCATTAGACAATTTCAAATCAGTATAGTTTGAAATTGAAAAATTTTTAATAAAAAAAGTTGCTAATCGACAAAATTTGAATTAAATTACTCAAAATTTAAGCATTTGAATCATTAATTGTCAAAAATGGTACCAATTTCACACTTGAATCATTAATAATTAAGTAATTTTCAGTTCAAAGCGTTCAAACATGAATAATGTGTAAATTAAAGAGTTTGAAATAAAATATAAATAGCTTTGAATTGAAAAAATTAGAAATTTAATAATATGTATTATGTTAAAGCTTTATAAATTAGCCAATTTCAAGTGAATATTATTTGGATTAAATGCCTTTGAATTAAATACTTTAAGATTATATAATTTTATTTCGAATTTGAAGAAAGTCATATTCAAAATTGTATAATTTTAATTTGAAAGTATTCAAAATTCAATAATGTACCTGCTTGCTGCTTCCATGCTGCCCGAAAATATTGGAGGTATTGATAATCCATAATGTCTCCAACACAATATAATGACGTTAACACCTGAAACATATAAACAAACAAAATTATTAAACAATGTAAATACAAAAAAGCAAAAATGTTTTTAGTCGAAATTATGGAAAATCCGACAGAATAATGTAAAAATTTGAGCTAATTAAATGATTGATTAAAGATTCAACTGACGTAAATAAACTATAATTTTCCAAAAGAAAACCATAAGAATAGAATTCAATAATAATGTAGTTCAGAAACTCCAGACCCGTTAGTCTATTTCCTCGATTTATTATCCTAACCTGTGTCTTAAAGTGGACACATTTTTTTAAAACTTTATACAAAAGTTGATTAATCTTGCACTTACGGTAATCACACAGTGAAAAAACCGCGTTGACATCAAACGAAAGTCATAAAACTCTCAGAAGATTGTCCTTAGTCAAAACGGTCTAAATTCCAGAATCTAAACAGCTTCCCGCCCGAAAATGGCTTCGCAAATTCGCCGAAGGAAAGCATTTTCAAAATTAAAACCCACGAAACAAACGATAAAATGCCTTCAGGAATTCAAGTAGTCTCGAATTATCGCTTGAAACTCGAATTATATCTAGTTTCTGGCAAAGAAAAACAGGAGGCAAGTTGCGAACTTTCAGAGAAAGCGCCACATTGAATTGAGGCGTTTAACCTCTGCAAACGCGAATGTTGAAAATCACTACGAATTCACTCTGATTTTACGACGTTTTTGTGAAACTCATATTGCTGGTTACTCCAGCACTAAAATATAATTCAATTTTGACGAAAAACGGTGAAAACTGTCCATTTCGAGCCTGAAATGACGGAGCGAGACATGACGGTTTGGATTTCAGGAACTGACGTTTTCTACTAGTCTTGACAGGCATGTCAACCGTCGAATTGAAATTCGATTTGAAGTCTCGAACTCGAATTTTCGATTATTTGAATTTATTAATTTGAAAAGAAAATATCGTGTTTGTATTGGAATTTAATTAATTATAGTTTTTACTAGTGAATCGAATAAATAGATAAAATACATCGATTAATTAATTAAATTATTAAAAACTAATCTAATTGTATTTTTACAGGAATTAAGGTTATAGTGTAACTTTCAATTTAAAAATGTTAAAGCTTGAAAGTGTTTCATTTTTGCTTTTAAAAAGTTAAATTTTTAATAATTCCAATTTAAAGTTTTTCCATTTTATATTTAAAATTTTTTTAATTTCGAAAACATTGCATTATTAAATTTGAAATTGTCTGATTTTAAATCTTTTTTACTTGAGAGCTTGTAAGTTTTCAATGCCTTGTTTATATTTAATTTAAACTCATAATCATAATACTTCAAATTATTATATATTTCCATTTCCAACCTCAAAATTGAAAATAAAAATTTTGTAGAAAGTTCTGATTTAAAATTTTCGAATTTGTTATGCTATTTGAAACCATACGCTTATCTTTAAAATTGTTCAATTTCAATTACTTTACTCAAAATTGATTGTTTTTTGAAGGCATGCTTTCATGAATTGTTCAATTTATTCTTTAAAAACTGTTTCATTTTGAATGCTCAAAATTTTAAATTATCTTTTTTGAAATAATACATTTAAGATTGAAAATTGAGTAATATTAGGAAGGTTTTAAAGCTAAAATGATATCTTTCAAGTTTATTTTTGAATTGTTAAAATTTCGAATTATTACCTTTAGTTTAAAATGATTAAAATTTAAACGCATCACTGAAAATTGGTTTCTTAATGACTTGCTCTAAAAAATTGTGCAATGTGAAGTGCATTAATTTTGAATTCGTCAAAGTTTAAACTTTTTTTCAATTTCAAACGCTTAAACTGTAAAACGCTTAATTTCGAACATTTTAATTTAAAATTAAAATTTTTACCAGGGCAGTCATACAGTCACTTAAGTCACTTTTATTTATTTTTTTTCAAATCACTTTTTTAAGATAAAGTCACTATTGCCATTTCTTTAAATGAAAAAATTACTTTAGTCACTATTCTTTAAATAAATTAAAACAAAGAACTCAAGGGTTAACCACAACAAAATTCAGGTCTATACCTATTTCTGAATTTTCTGGAATTCTTTTGAATTCTTTGGAATTCCCTTAAAATCCACTGAACTCAGCGGATATTTTTTTGGATTTCCAATTTTTTGTAATTCACCCTGGAAACTTAAATTCACCTTGAATTCTTAGGCATTTTATGAAATTCTTTTGAAGTCCCTTGAATTCTTCTAAATTTACTTCACTTTTATTGAAATTAATAGAATAGGTTGGATTTTTAAAATTTTTTGCAATTTATTTGAATTAATTTGGAATTCATCTTTAATTCTTATTAATTTCTCCTGAATTATTTTTAATTCTTTCGAACTCTTTGAAATTCGCTTGATTTTGTTAATTTACCTTGAATTATTTTGAATTCTTTTGAATTATTCTAAATTCACTCAAATTCTACTGAAATCAATGGATTTTTTGAAATTTATTTAAATTCATTTAAATTCATTTGCGATTAACTCTGAATTCTTATTAATTTATCTTTATATATATAATATCTATTAATTTATCAATTTTTTGAAATTCAGACAGAATTTTTATTAATTTATCCTGATTTCTTTTGAATTCTTTTTGATTCTCTTGAAGTCTCTTGAATTTTAGTAAACTCACTGCAAATTTCATGATTCATTACTTTTTAAAAATATTTTTGAACTGTTTTCGATTCACTTGATTTTTTTTTAAAAATTCACTTTGAATTTTGATTAATTTTATTGAATTCTTCTTTCCCTTATAGTCCTCTAAATTCGCTCGAATTTGATATAATTTATTGGCTTTTTATTTGATTTTTTGATTTTTTTAAAGCACTTAAATTCTGTTGAATTCGCCCTGAATTCTCTTCACTTCCATTTCATTTAATTCGATGGAAATTTTTGGATTTTAAAACCTTTGTTTAATTCACTCAAATTCTTATGAATTTCATCAAAGTCTCTCGAATTTCCTTGAATTGTTCTAAGTGCACTCCAATTTTACTGACATCAATGGAATTTTTTGATTTTTTAAAAAATCAGTTTGATTCCTTCTGAACCTGATTTTAAATTCGCATGAATTTTATCGAATTCTCTGGAACTCCCTTGAATTCTTCTTAATCTGCTCTAATTTCACTGAAATCAATGGAATATTTTGGATTTTCTTCAATTCGTTTGGAATTTAGTCAGAATTCTCATTAATTTATCTTGAATTATTTTCAAATTCTTTTGAATTCCCTTGAATTTTTGCAAATTCACTCTAAATTTAATGAATTCAATAAATTTTTAAAAATATTTTCGATTTGTATTAAGCTCACCTGAATTTTTCAGAAATTCACTTTGAATTTTGATCAATTTCACTGAATTCTTCTTATAAATTACAAGAAAAAATTTGTTTGCATTATTATTACTGATCTTTTAGGTGTAAGGTTGTTTTTATACGTGAATTAAAACTTTATAACTTTCAAGGAAAATGAAAAAAAAGTCCGGGAATTTCGAAATTAGGATTTTGTAGCAACCCTGATTTAATTCATTGGTTTATTTTATTTATTTATTTTTTCAATTCACTTGGCTGAATTTGCTCTGAATTCTGTTAAGTTCGCCCTGAATTCTGTTTACTTCCATTTTTTTCAATTCGATAGACGTTATTTAAATTTTTTAAATTTTGTTCAATTCACTCCAGTTCTACTGAGATCAATGGAATATTGGATTTTTTCAATTCATTTGAATTCATTTAAACTTAACTTGAATTGTTTTGTTTTAATTTTGAGTTCGTATGAATTTATCCTGAATTCATTAAAATTCCCCTGTAATTCTTCTAAAGTTCATCAAATTCTATTCAATTCAAAAGTCCATTAGATCACATTATTAATGCACATTAGTTACTAATAGTCACTTTTTGGGTTAGAAAATAGTTACTTTTCTCACTTTTTTACAGTAAATTAGGCTGTGGCAGCCCTGATTTTGACGTATTAAATTATAAAAGTTGTTAAATTTAGAATGATTAAAGTTCAGAATTTTTGATTTCAATCGTTTATATTTTCTGGCAATAATTTGCAATCACATTTTTCCAGTAATTAAATCCTAATAAATTTTTTTCTTTTATGTCACAGTGAAGAAGACGCAACAAAAGAAAACTGGGAACGATATTACTGGAGCCCCATCAAGCAAACTTTCGGTTTTGGATGCTTTATGTGATTCTCTCTGTTATGTATTTATTTCTTATTAATAAGTAGAAAAATCTCTAAGCATTCAGGCTTTGGTGAATGCAGCAGAGAGCCAGAGGAGCTACATTTCTGCCTAAGCGATTCGCTTTTCTCAACGGGTCTCTTACATACTGCATTACAATAATAATAGTTCAGTGAACTAAACTAATTGTCTCTTTGAGGTGACTTGTACATTCCATCAGAATTCTATCGCGAATTATTGAATCATGTTAATAGCAGATTTCAAATCACCTCATAACCTATTTCGTTCAATTCTCAAATGAATTCCATCTATTTTAAATACAAAGACCATGTACTTTTTATTGTCGCCTCATTTGAAATCGATTCTTTTTATAATAGACTTTTATCACAAGTAAAATACTTTTGCACAAACAATTGAGACTTCTTTCGTTCCTCTGTGCTCGTGAATTTGTATTAGATTATTACTTTGGGACTTTTGCCAAAATAAAAAAAATAAAAGGGAGCTTTTGTAAGTGCTTAAGATCTTTAAACAAATTACTGGTAACCAAATCGAAAGAGAGAAACGCTTGTGAACAATTATTGAAATAAATGTAATTTGATTTGAAGAATAAATGTGATTCTAGTTGATTAATCTGCGCGTGAATATACTTAGGTAATGTTAAGTACGTTTTCTGATGATAAATATTAACAAAGTTTGCAAATTTTTACGAAAAATGGCATTGCAACGGTACAGTTTAATAATAACTTGCTAAATTTGAAAATCACTTTCATATTTCAGACTTATTCACACTCTTTCTCCTATTCCACTACTTCCCCCTTTCTCAAAGAATTATTCTGTTTTCCCCCGTTTTCAAGAAACTTCCACTTTTTCTCGTTTTTTTCTTGATTGAAAATTCATCCTTTTTGGTTAAAAATGCAACCCTTTGGTTGAAAATTAATCTGTTTTGCTTAAGGATTTAACTTTTTTGTAAAAAATTCATCTTTTTTAGTTGAAAATTCATCTTTTTGGTTTAAAATTTGACTACCGTGTTAAAAATTTGTTTCACTTTTGGTTGAAAATCAATTTTTTTTTAATCGAAAATTTAACTGTTCCATTTTTGGTTGACAATTTAGCCTTTTTAGTTGAAAATTCAGCTGTTTGGTTGAAAATTCATGTATTTTGTTGAATAATGAAACTGTTTGGCTGAAAATTAATCTGTTTTGGCTGAGAATCGAATCATTTTGCTAAAAATTTGTCTTTTTTAGTTGAATTCAACTGTTTTTGATTTCAAATTAAAATCTTGTTTGGTTTTTTGGTTAAAGATTCATAATTTCACTTGAAAATTCAGCTATTTGGTTGTAAATTAACATTTTTTTTTTTTTGAAAATTCAACTGTTTCGTAGAAAATTCGTCTTTTTGGCTTGAAAATTCAACAATTTGATATAAAATTAAACTATTTGGTTGGAAGTTATCTTTTTTGTTGAAAATTCATGTTTTTGGATAAAAATTCAACAATTTTGGTAGAAAATTCAACTATTTGGTTATAAATGAAACTATATTTTTTGGATATCGAAATATTTGGTACAAAATTAATGTTTTTGTTGATAATTCGACTCTGGCTTCAAAATTCAACAACTTTGTTGAAAATTAATGTATTTTGTTGAAAATATGTCTTTTTGCAGAACATTAATTTTCTTGGCAGAAAATTAATTTTTCTTTCATTAAAAATTCAACTATTTGGTTGAAAGTTGAACTACTTTGATAAACATTCATTTTTTAAAATTCACCTGTTTGGTTGAAAATGTATCTATTTTGTTGAAAATCTGTTATTTATTTAGTTGAAAATATTTTTTTTTCTAGCTGATAATTGAACGATTCCATTTTTGGTTAAAAATTTATTCTTTATAAGTTGAAAATTCAACTATTTGGTAGAAAATTCATGTATTTTGTTGAAAATTCGTCTTTTGAGGTAGATAGTTAATATTGTTTGTTGAAAATTCATCTATTTGGTTGAGGATTCAACTATTTTGTCAAAAATTCTTCTTTTTTGGTTGAATTCAACTGGTTACTTTTTTTGTTTGAAAAATAATTTTTTTAACTGATAATTATCTGTTCCATTATTGGTTGAAAACTTTTGTTTTTAGTTTAAAATTCAACTACATATTCTGTTGAAAATTCATGTATTTTTTTGAAAATTCGTGCTTTGGTAGAAGATTCAGCTATTTAGTTGAAAACTGAACTATATATATTTTTTTGTTACGAATTCGTCCTTTTGGATTAAAAATTTATCTTTTATGGTTAAAAAATTCATCTTTCTTGGTTGAAAACTTTTTCGTTAAAAACTCATATTTTTGGTAGAAAATTAAATTATTTTGGTAGAAAATTTAACCGTTTGGTGAAAAATTAAACTATTCATTTTAAAATGTGACTTTTTGGTAGAAAATTAGGTTTTTTGTTGAAAAATTCTATCTTGGGTTGAAAATTCAACTGTTTTGGAGATAACTCGTCTTTTTGGCTTCAAAATTCATGTATTTTGTCGAAAATTCGTCTTTTTTGGTAGAACATAGTCTTCTTGGTAGAAAATTCGTCTTTAGGTTGAAAATTTAACTATTTCGTTAAAGTAATCTTTTTTGGTTGAAAATTACTTTTTTTGTTGAAAATTCAATTGTCTTCGAAAAAAATTGTCTTTATGAGTTGAAAATTTAACTATGTATTTGGTTCTTAATACAACTGTTTGGTTAAAAGTTATTTCTCTTTTGGTTGAAAATTCATTCTTTTAGGTTGAAAATTTAACTATTTGGTTGTTAATAAAACTGTTTGGTCGAACGTTAATTTTTTTTGTTGAAAATTTGTCTTTTTGGTTTGAAAATTCAACTATTTGGTTGTTAATGCAAATGTTTGGTTGATGGTTAACTTTTTTTCGAAAATTCGTATTTTGGCTTGATAATTTAACTGTTTGGTTGTTAATGCAACTGTTTGGCTGAAGGTAAATTTTTTTTGGCTGAAAATTTGTCCTTTTGGGTTGAAAATTCAACTCTGTTGGTAGAAAAGCTTTTTTGGCCACGTAGGCATTTTGGCAACTAAACTCACTTGAAACGCAAAAAAACGCAGAATGAATGCGAAATCCGTGTTTAGCCAACGGCTACGGTACTTTCGGAGGGGTTAAAGACTAAACTATGATTATCAACGGGGGGCGACGGGAGGGGGGGGGAGGGGCAAAAATAGCCCAAAATTGGTAACGTAGTTTATGGACGGCCCCTAAACGACTTCTTAAAAAAAGACTCATCGTCTACCTCGGAAGTCACTTCTATCTTCGGTGGAATGCCTTGAAGTGTCAACTTACTTTCGTCGCTAATATGCACCCCTTTTGCATCTTGATCCCCTTTTCCAACTTCTCTGTTTCTTTTCCCTGCACCGACAGCCCTGATGTTTAAAACCACCTTTCGGTGATGGCCCCTAGTGGTTAGACTGAACGCGCTTCTCGTTTCTTTGAAGGTAATTCAAATCGAAGTTCGGAAGCACTTGCCACTTACGCTTTTGTCTGCCGTTATACAACCGGGATTGATTATTAATTAGCTGCTTTTTGAGCAGATTCCGCTAATTTAATTAGTTAATGTATTTTAATTAGGCACTAAACTTAAGTCTCCAGGATTTCAGATTACAATTTTTACAAATTTCATCCCTCTCCAAGTTGGGGTACAATTAATTTAGGCTAGTAATTCAGGGTGCCTACTCCTGGAAAACCTGAAAAACTTTTTTTGTTAGATTGTATTATAAAATTAAATAATGATTTTTTAAATGTAAAATTAACTTTTATGGTATTGCATTCATACTGATTTAAATCAAACTTCTTTGTATCATTTTCACTATTCTCAGGAAAATATCTTTTATTCAAAGTATTAATAT
>JAUMHM010000088.1:16577740-16592521 GCA_032362435.1 Melikaiella ostensackeni | reverse complement strand
ATCCATGAAAACCGTAAGCATCACCGTCGACGGCCTGCCACTGCGTTCGTCATCCTCGACCGACTCACGACCACTTCCTATTCAAATTCCAAATTTTGAGCAAGCAATCATTTTGGGGAAACGGAAAGGGATAGGTAAGGGATAGGAAAGGGAAATTTAGGTGTGAGAATATCACTATGCTGGTAGCTTTTCGTTTAGTCCGATTTTCTTTGGAGTTGACCTAAATTGAAGCTCTTAACACGTAAAATTGAGATAAAAATTAAAATTTTGTATGTTATAGTTCTCTTTTTTTAATATAAGTGGTTAAAAAATGAGATGAAGGAACATTTTTTGAAATTTGAGCCAACGCCCATGAAACCTTATTCGAAGTTGCTTTCCGACTCCTTTTCAGACTGATTTTTTTTATTAAATCTACTTTCAAAACATTATTCCTATACTGGGCAATATTGAAGGGCCAGAGAAACTACTCCGCAGCTGTAGTTGTTATAGAAGACTTCTGCGCAGTCATGCACATTCTCACAACCTGTTTCCTTCCCGGTACATCTTTCTAGAACATGTCCCAGGAGAGCAGCTCATAATCGCAGGTTGTACATTTTCTTTGCTCTTCATCCATCCCTTACCTACACTTTCTCATATCTTCTCCCATTCTTAATCGTATAACTTTTTTCGCTTACTCTCCTTTTTTACCTTCCTCAAGTATAAGGGCTCTCCTTTCATCTTCAGTACCCTATACCTTCTGTTATACCTCGATTCCACGATTTTTTACTTTTCTCCTCTCCTTCCTTAACCATCCATTCATTCTCTCTTTCTTGCTAATCTGTATACCCTATAGCACTTTCTCTCCTCCTCTGATATCTCACTTCCTCCCACCTTGATCTTTCTGTGTTACCCTTCGTCTCTTTGTTGACCATTTCCCGTAGACATGCTTGTGCTATCCTACTTGCCTCCCCCCACACGATCAGAAGTTCGTTCCCGTTCAACGGTAGCATAGAAGATGAAATAGCACATTCAGTCTGTTCAGTGGAGGATCTGAAGATCATGATGATTCCTAAGTGGAAAAAATAAACTCTCGTAATGACTATTTTATCCCATATAATGAAAATAATAGAGTTCCCAAAATTTTCACGCAAGAAGAATTGAATGATCTTGTAAGAGACTTAGGATTACCCAAGGACGGTGAAAATACATTGCGTCAGTACTAAAAAGTAAAACTTTTATGTCAGAAGGCATTGATGCGAAGTATTATAGAGATAGGGAGAAGAATTTCAGAATGTACTTTTCAGAAACAAAGGAAACTTCATTGGTATATTGTTATGACATCAGCGGATAGATGACTAAATTGAAGCCAGGCATTCATAAACCTGATGAGTGGAGGCTATTTATTGATTCGCCTGAAATAAGTCTAAAAGTAGTATTGCTTCATAATACTAACGTTTTTTCTCGCATACTAATGGTACACAAAGAGCAACACAGTGATATTGTACTAGTTTTAGAAAAAATTAGATGTCCAGAACATGATTGGCAAGTTTGTGGAGATTTCAAAATTTTGTGCATCATACTAGAAGAGCAATCAGGCGTCGAAAACAACTCTAGCTTTTTGTGCTTATGGTGCAGTCGGCATCAAGACAATCACTGTAAACAAAAAACATGGCCAAAGAAAACATCATTTCAACCAGATTCTAATAACATCATCGCTAATCCTCTGATTGACCCAAAAAAGGTATTACTTGACACTCTCCACATAAAACTTGGTGTGATGAAACAGTTTGTTAAAGCCCTCAAGGAGGAAAGAAGTTTCTTGAAGTATTTAAGAGAAAAATTTCCCCAATTATCGGATGAATAATTGAAAGAAGTTATTTTCGATGGACAACTAATTCGAAAATGGTGAATGATGAGAATTTCATCGCGTCAATGAATCCAAAACAAAAGGCAGCATTGATTAGATTCAAGCAAGCTGTAGAAAATTTTCTGGGAAATCAAAAGAGTAGGGACTACAGAAAAACAATAGCTGATATGGTGAGAAACTTTGGTAAAATGGAGTGTTTGATGAATCTGAAGCTGCAGTTCCTTTTTTCCCATCTCGATTATTTCCCAATAATTTAGAAGATTACAGTGAGGAACGAAGAGAACAATTCCACTAAGATATAAAATAAATGGAACGTCGATATCAAAGAAGATGAGATACAAATATAATGGCTGACTTTTGTTGGACGTTGAAAAGGGAGCATGTTGGAAAGGGTATAAAATGAAAGAGAAAGCCTTTTCATAAAGTTATGCCTCAACCACAAAATGGGTTATTTGAGTGTTTTCAACATTTTTCTTAAGGTTCGGGACGAATGTTGACCTGATGGGGCTGAGAGGACACCAGTTTCGGATTAAGCGACTCCAAGAATTTGTAGACACACTTTTTTCTGAAGGCTTCATTCGCCAAATCGATTTTTAGTTGTTTTTTGAGGGTAGGTATGAACTGAGACCTGGTAGGGTCAAACGAACGCCAGAGCCGGATTCGGCGACCCCAAAGACATATATGTATGGTGGTCTAGTTCACTGCATATGACACTTTTTTTTGTGTTCCTATATTATCTTTCTATATCCTACTATCTTGTCTTGTTCCCTCTGCTCTCAGATCATCTTTTCGTTCCAAATCGACGACAACCCATTCACCCCGTTCTCTCTATTCCGACATTATTCCCATTCGTCTTCTCTATCCATGCTCTTCACTCGATAATCCACTTCCTCTTCCTCTTTTTCAATGTCAAGTTCTCTTCAATTTTCTCACTCCTTTCTCTCAACGTATTTCTTTTCTTTATAATTTCTCTCTTCGCCTCCTCTCTTACTACTTTTACAATGAGCACACTCGTTTTTCCTTCTGTCTTTTTCCCTAACACCTTGACCGCCTCCACGCTCACCTCACGCTCAAAAAAACATCCCATTCCTACCACTCCTCTCTCACTTTTTTAACTTCCTTTTGTGTACTCATTCTATTTGAGCCTTTGCACGTTTCCTCTCTGAACCCTTCAATAAAGGTCTCTAAGCTTTCTTAGCTACTACTTCCTGACCTCTTTTTTTCGGGCGTTGTCCTCTGTCCAACATTCTTTGCTGTTTTCTCTTTTTGCCCTTCCTCGTTTGCCTTCTCTCTCACCCTTTTGTTATACTGTTCGAACTCGCTAGCCATGCAAATTCATCGGCCGGCCTCGTTTGCCTCGACTGTCCATGCATTAAGGCCACTTCGGAAAAATTCTACAATCGTCCAGTTTTCAAATAATCAACTTACTTAAACTGTGAAATTACCCCTAAGTTACCTTACTAAAAGGAATACTGTTATGGCCGACTGAAAACAAAAAGCCAGCGCCCTTTGCGCTACATACTTTACTTCCCGCCCTTTTCTCCTCTCAATCTCCCTTCATCCTTCCAATAAACCAAAAAGAAGAATACGAAAAAAGAAAACGAAAGAAAACGAAATTCTGCAACAATCGTTATCGGTAGCGGAAACAGAAGCCACATAGACTGAAAATGAACTATTAATACAATGTTCTATAATTTTCTATAATTCTATAGTTTATATGTATACAATTTTATATTTATTTTTCGTTGTATTTTTTTCATTCAAAACAATTTTTTTTCTGATTTATGAATTTTAATTTATTACCGTAAACCGGGATTAAGCGGCACATATGGGGCCAAGCTTCGCACCCTTGATTCTGCATTTCTAAATGTCATATTTGCTTCTTCTAGCTAAAAAATATAAAGGCTTGCAACTTGCAGTCGCAAGACTTCAATCGAAAAACGCGGAAGAAGTATTTTCGCGTTCTACATACAGAATTAAGTGAGCGCCGCCTTCTCCATGAATGCGCCGCTTAGCCCCGGTTCACGGTTTGATGATTGATAATAATATTACAATATTAATATGATATTGTTATTTAATAATAAGAATGAATATCAATATCAATAATTAAATAGAGATAACGGAACTTCGATTTCACCTTCCCGCCGAAAGTTGAAGCGAATTTTCGTTCGTAATTCAAGCATTTTACCTTTTTCAGCAGTGAGTGTTGCTTCAAAAAATATTATAAATTTTTGGGGTTAACGCCTTGTGGAAGAAAATTTGATAAAATTGTTTTATCCCAAAAAAATTGAATTTTGACGTTCTTCCCATGCATTACTGAGAAATAAGCGCCGTCACTCGGCCTTGGTCAACTCTCATGATACTCTAATCTCAAGAGCTGGATAGAAAGTGCCAGGTGACTGAATCTATATAGGGCTTTATGATGGAATTTTCAGTAGAGTTACACGTCACGTATTGTCGACGCGTCGCTACCCGTATCGTTTGAGGCACATTGTTACTCAGTAGGTCGTATATTCAGGGATTCTCTAAGAAACTCTCTACTATAGAGAAGTTCGGGTGTCACATAGAAAAGTTGGCGCCAATTCGCGCATAGGTCACTGTCTTTGCATATATATTGAAAAATTAGGTCAAACAACCACCGCAGGGTCCCTCTAGGAGTGACTGCCATCAGAGAATGGCACAGACTCCCAGTAGAATCACGGTAAATTACACCTATGCTAACGTCTGAAGATCGTGAGATAGGGGGCCACAGGGCGCGATGAAATCGCAACGACAGGCCAGCGAAACCCTCGTGTATCTTGAGAACACGCAGCGCTCCAAGAATGACAGCTCTCTGCATTCATCTCGCAAGTGCAAGTGTTCCTTCAGATGGAAGCGTTCGCCAGGACAGGGTCGCGGTTAACACATGACATGCTCTGCACCTATCGCTAGGTACTTCTTGACGTAAGAGCGACTATTGCATACCAAGGTGGAAATGAAACCATCTTGTCAAGCGAAAATAAAACCCTCTGTGTCTGAATTAAGTCTGGATGATTTAAGTAAAGCAAACGTTAAGTCCATCGACAACGACTGATCTTTTACATTTCTGTAAAAGTTTCCGTGCATTTTCTTGTCATGGAGCTGTTCGAAGAAGTTGTTGACTTCCGATGCTAAGATCCAGGCAAGGGTCTCGGTGGAGGAACGGCTTTGTGAAGGAACGTTCCTTTGCCAATCATTTCGTGGTTTCTGACCACTTTCAGGAGAGGATCTCTTCCATTTGCCATAATGTGAGCTGTACCCAAGATAATTCGGTCATAAAGATACTGTGTATTTAGACGCGTGCATCCAGCTTTACGGCGTGCGTTGTATTAGCACGAAACGGACGAGTTGATAGGCAAGCTCTCCTGCATATGAGGGACCTTTCGTGTGGCGATATCGAAGGCCGTAAGCTTATGCTTCGTCCATGGAATCACCCCAAATAAAAAGATTAAAACCGGGACGGTAAGCATGTTAGTTGCTTGTATCTTGTTCAACGCCGATAGATTGAGAGACCAAATCTGTCAAGGGAGGCGCTTGTATCGGCTTCAGAGAGCCTCTATTCTTTTGCGTTTTAGCACTCATAATTGATTTCCTTCTTGCGCACTTATTCGTTCAAGTCAAGTCGTTTTTTATTAATAACTTTCTTTAGTAACCACTGATTTCATCCACGCTGCTTTATGTTCGAGCTACAAGTGAAGTCAAAATTGTTCGACCGCCCCTTTACCTGCTCTCCCCGACCCTATCATTCGAAGGTGAGAGAGTAGGTGAAACGGTCCCGATTACCTATACCTTTTCTTTCCTCTCGAACGAAGGTCGAAAAGGCAGGGTCATGGGTTTTTGTTAGTTTTTGTTCATTATAGAACTATCGATAGTAATCACAACAGTATTTGAATAATATTTCGATGAACAAAAATAATACAAAAGAAAAAGTGGATCATTCGATGATCCATTCTCCCCCCTCCATTGAGAAGTTTATGATGCAGTTGAATGTGACCTTAAGGTTGTAACTGACTTAATATATTGTAGCAGTACCTGATAATTCGAGTTGTAGGACGAAATTATTTACATGTGATTTGTCGCTAAACAATTAATGTGTCTAAATTAAATTATCCTCGATCGGTAGGTTACGTTGACATTTTAGTTTCAATAGACAAAGGTACTAATTTTTTCACATTTCTTTTTAATTCATTTTTCGCCATTTTTACCTTGGCGGTCTTCACAATTCCGTCCGAACCAGGAAATTTTTCGGTGACACGACCGAGTATCCACTGCATCGGTGGAATGTTATTCCCCTTTAAGATGACGATTGTACCTTCTTCGATTTGATGTTCACCGTTGGCCCACTTGTGTCAAATGTTTAATTCGTTTAGGTATTCCTCATTTCACCTCCTCCAGAAATTTTGACGCATTTTTTGAATATGCAGCCACCTGGCTGATGCTGATGGCGACGTGGAACTGAGATTCACCTTCGGTAAGCTCGTGAGGGAATCGTCTATCGAAAAGTGACCGGTAGTCAGAGCAACAATGTCATTTGGATCAGAGGAACTAGGTGTGAGAGGACGCGAGTTTAATATCGCTTCGATTTCGATGACGAACGTATTAAATTTCTCAAAGGTGAATAAAACATCGTGTACTACACGTTTGTAATGATGTTTAAATGTTTTTACTGTGGACTCCCATATCCCGCCAAAGTGAGGTGACAAAGGAGGAATGAACTTCCTAACAATTCCCTGATCGCTAAGGAAATGATTTACGAGTACTTGTTCATTGTGTACACCAGATTGAATCAGATTCTGAATTTCCTTTAATTCATTGTTTGGTGAAACATTAATGCATGAGCTTCCTGTTGCATACAATCTAGCAAGCAACTGTGCACCGCATAATTCTAGCCTTGCAATAGACATAGAGTCAAGGGTCTTCCGAGAGGCTAACATAGATTCTGCGCAAAGTAATCTACTCTCAGAATGACCTTGGACGTTTTTTGATCTGATGTAGATGCATGCTCCATAGCCTCTCTCACTGGCATCGCGAAATCCATGCAATTGGATATCTACGGCTTTCTCTGTAAGTACCTTACGGTCGAAATTGAAATTTTTGAATAGAGTCAGCGAGGGTACAGAATTGTTCGCATCGAAAGAGGGGATGAGTCTTACGTCTGCATGCTGGACACGGTCTTATGGCTGACGTTAAGAATGTTGACCTTGTGTTCTTTCGATTTCCGTAACTCGAAGACATGTTTATTGTTTCTCTAGCTTTCGTTATGTTCTCTACTCTCCGTTGAGATAAACGAGCAGCTGTGCGATACAAAAATTCCAACATGTCATCGAGCTTCGGAAATACATTTCGTTTCAGGGTTTCGTTCCTGATCAATCAGCTAATTTAATTAAACCTTCGGAGGTCTGTTTGTCTCGAACCGATAATCGTAAAAGTAAACAAATATTTAGATATAATTAGGCGTTTATCTGCACACGTTCTTGTAGAAGGTCCCAAGCACAAGTGTAGTTATTCTCTGTAATTGAAAATACCGATATTTTCCGCGCTCCATCGCCTAGTGAAGCTAATTTCAAGTATTGCAATTTTTCGACGTTACTCAAGTCAGTTTGATTGTGTATGAGGGATGTAAACGAATTTTTAAATGCAGGAATGATGATACTTGTATCATATCATGCATTCAACTCGCAAACAGGAAATATTTTTTTTATTTGCATTTATTTTTGGTTTATTGAAAAAATTTCGTAAAAGATAGGTTATGAGTCGAAATCCTTGTGCACTGATTCTGGCTGCGAAATATAAAAAGAAAACAGGGCACAACGGAACTTCAGAGACACAATTGACCGCAGAATTGGATAGGACGACCTAACGGAATTTTGAGTAACCTTACTCTCGTTCGAAGTAGTGCAGGAGTGGGGGTCCCCCTCTTCTTGGAATTATATTCCCCTAGCCCGCCATACGCGAAATGAAATCGATTTTTCGATTTTTGGGATTTTCGAGCTTCCGACTTCACCACCCGAGATAGAATCTTTCTACTTGCACTTACCGAGACAGAACCTTGTCATTAAAATACGTCGAGTTAGAAACTAGACAAAAAAATTCACAATTCGGGAAAATTCCAAGATGGCGTCCAGTCAAACTTTCAAAATTGTTTTATTTATATTATTTTCAACGAAATTATCATAAACTTCGCCAAAAAATCAAGTTCATCGTAAGCCTTTCTGTGTCGATAGTATATATTAAATTTCCTTAAAATCCAAGATGGTATCCAATTTTGTTGTTGTTGTGAAAGTCACTGTATGGGGAAAATTGTCAGGGAAATCTTTTTGGATTTCTCAAGAAAATTAGGGTTCTCTCTATCTCTACGTGTCAATCTGGAGCATACATTTTTCAATTAATCCAAGATGGCGGACAATCAGATAATCCAAAAATAGTGCTCAACGAAAAACATTCAAAGTTCGCAAGAAAGAGAAGTTTGGTTTTAGAAACTATGTAATCAACCAAAGTGCTCAAATTTGTGGAACTGTTCGACGTGTCAACAAATCAAATTAAAAAATGGCTTATTTTTAAATCTTTATTTTATCTCTTTCATGTGAATTCCGGGAATTACTTATACTTATCACTCACACTTAAGTTCAGAAAGCTAAAAAAATTTTGTAGAAGAATTTAAAACCTCACTGATTTTTGCACAGTTTTTTGGACGACATTTTGGATTTTTTTTAATGCCCTGCAGAAAGTTTCGAATAGAAATTTATTCTGAACCAATCCGAAATACTTTGAATCATTTCGAAATATACATCCGAATTAATCCGAAGAAAACCGTAGCAAATTTTCGATCTTTTTCAATCCGTGCGTCAGATCCAAATTCAACAGATTACATAGGCCTGCATCGATTTTGGCCTTTGAATGTGAGTATAGGTATTTTTAATATATTTCGTGTGCTCCACACGAATCAGAGCCAAAAAGTTACCAATCACGTAAAATACTTGAAAAATTAGGGTTGAGGGCTCCTTCACACGATCATCTCCGCTTGTTAAGATTTTTATCGCTGGTGAGAAATCTAGAATAATATAAAAGTATGACATCGTCACATGGCAGAGTGAGAGCAAAATAGTTTATGCTACTGCTGACTGAAGATGGTGTGAAACAGTCCTGAAACCACCAAAACACGCTTTTTTGGCCAACGTTCTGCATATATTTGTGTCTTGTGGTTTGCGCGACCGCACATGGCACGTCATGCGACTCTTAGTGGACTTGCTGAAATTCTCCGAGAATAAATGAATACTCGCACTTACAATTTCAACATCGCGAGTTTTAAATGAATAATGAAAATTTTAGAATTCGGAATGGCAAAAAAGTTCCGAAAAATGTTAAATACTCAGTTTAATACTAATTCCTTTGGAATGTAACTACTTTTTTTATTTATTTGAAATTCGTGCGTTTGAATATGTAAATACGAGCATTCATTTATTTCCGGCGAATTTCGACAAGTCCACTAAGAAGCCGCACTACGTGCCATGTGTCATGTGCCATGTGCGTCGGGTTCATGTGTTAAAAATGTTTAGAAATGGCCAAAAACGCGATTTCGGGCGGTTTTGACTCCAATTTCCTCAAAAATTTGACACACTGAACATGAATCCAGGCCAAAAAATTATCTATGACGGACCGCAATTTCTGTACGTACTAACCAAGTGTTGGTCTTAACCGAGTTACTATAAACATCTGAATATTTTACTAATTAAATTTTGTAAAATTTTCAGATTATAGAAAAATCAGCAAAAATACCTGCTTCAGTTGACGTTGTCGAAAGCCCTTCAGGGGTGATGATATATGATGGGCCTATAAATACTGCAAGATTTGTTGTACCCACAAGTTTTTCCCGAAATAAATTCCCCGAAGAACATGAGATGAAATTCAAGAAAGCGTATGAATCCGATAAATTTGAGGAACGTCCAGTTTATATAAGACTGGATCCCATCTTAGAATCAAGAAGACTTGGAATGCCCTCTGAAACGATAATATACGAAAATCCTAAGGTCGAAACCTCTATATTCCAAGGATATAAAGATTCCGCCAGGTTGGAGGACCCCTCAGGACCAAATAGATTCAAAAAAGTCGATGCGTCTGAAAGACCTGAAAGCTACGAGGGTTATGTTGACTCTAGGGTTCCAGTCGAAAGTAAATCCACTTCTGAAAGACATACTGCGGACTCATATAGAATGAATTTAAATGCTGGAAGATTCAGTGACGCTCAAGTTCATTACAACCCTACTCCAGTAATACCACTTGATGAATATAAACCTGCAGAATCAAATGTCTATATTCAATCGGCTTTTTACACGGAAAAACATCCGGAAAATCAAGAATTTGTTACAGGAGAAAAATTCAATGATCCTGGACAAGTGGTTGGTCTTTCGTCTCTCTTGAAGAGAATGGAAAAGCATCCACATAACGTTGATATAATTTATGTTGAGGACAAGGAGACAGATAAGAAAGAATACTTTGGAAACTTGCACATCGAGCTACACACAGATATTGAAGTTTATGGACTTGATGATCTCATAAACGTAAGGACCTATCAGATATTTCATAATTTTATAATTTATTATTGCTCAAAAAGTAAAAAATAAATATCAAGTTAAGCTTGAAAGTGATATGTTATAAAGTAAATATGTGTACGCCTATATAAAATGGGCCTTATCATCGGTATGGAGTTACGTGCACGAGCACATACACCTGAATAAATTTTCAAAATTTTAGGGATACGCGACCTCAAACTCAAAATGATCAGCCTTTGTCGACAATCTTCAAAGTAGGAGTAGTTATCAATAAAAATATGCTCACCAGTTTTTATGAAGGCTCAGAGCATTGATTCACGAGAACAAAATTATCAAAATTAATATATAATATTATGGCGATATGGTAAATTCGGGCGAAATTTTCAGGACACCGCTCACATTTTACATAAATGCGAGGAGAAAAATGATCACAATTGGATCAAATTGAAGTATGATATTCTTAAGTATTGAATAGAAACCCTTACAAATATCAAGTACGTTCAGAACCTCATCAATTTTTATAATTTACTGAATAATCATAAATTATATACAAAAAATCTGCCCGCTGCGCGGGCACATTCTCATCGCGCGATTTTTGAGCGCGACCAGGGCACACGTAATGAATCTTGCGTTCGACATGTTATATGCCTCGCGCTACGCGCTCGGTCCTGGGTGATCAACTAAATTATTTTCATGCTTAAATATTAAGTGAAGATGTAGATATAACTTTCTCAAAACTCCTCCGGGTTTGAGAAATACATTCCCATCATGACACTCGTGCTTGACATTGCTTGCATTTAGTTTAAATTTTAGAAATTCGACATTTTACGTTTATTTTTATACTCAGCTGAAAATGTATAAAACAGAGCGAGAAAGAATTTTAAAAACTCCACACAAATTGAAATTTACTTTTCTCAGTTTTATTTTTCATGTCTGAAACCATAAATATTAATAGTAGAAGGCTGGCTAACGAACTTGACCTGTCTTTTTGGACCACAAAATAGTTTAAGAAAGGAAATTCAAATTAGAAAATTCCTTCGAAAGTTATCGCGTCGTTAGACAACAGACAGACAGGCCGACAAACAAATATTCTCGTCAGACCCATTTTTTCTGACTCGGGGGTCTCAAAGAATAGAGAATAGACGAAAACTGGATAGGTCCAAATTCACACGAATCTCATACATTCCATCATAAATAATGAGGATGTAAAAATTCAAGTTTCCCCGCCAAAATATGGGCGTTATTAAAAAATGGTTACAGGCAATTTTGTAGGTCTTTTTGAGGTGAGAAATTTTGTGTTGTTTAGCTATAAATTTCAAATTTAGATTTTCGTATGGCATTTCCTACGTTTAAAACAAAAAGTATTATCCGTATTGAAGAAGCGGAAATCTTGCAGAACTTTCGCGAACTGATCATTGTTGTGTGCTGTCTATTTATCGTATTTAGCGTGGTTTCGTGGGAAAGTCGAATTTTTACTTGTCTCAGTTTTATTTTTTATGGCTAAAATCATAAATATTGGCAGTAGAAGACTGCTTAACGAACTTGACCTGTTTTTTTTTTTACTACAAAACAGTGCGCAAAAGGAAATTTAAATTATAAAATTCCTTCGAATTTTATCGCGTCATCAGGCAACAGGCAGACAGACCGACAGACAGACATACATTATCGTAAAACCCATTTTTTCTGACTTAGGGGGTCTCAAAACGTCGAGAAGTGATGAAAACTGGATAGGTCCAAATTCACATGAATCTAATACCTTCCATAATAAATAATGAGATTGTAAAAAAAGATTTAATTTAAATAATTGTAGCCCTTGTAGGTATCTCATGTGTGTCCGTCTTTCATCACGATTGTTAACATCAGGACTCGAAAAGTTGTAGCACTTTAACGCTTTGTCGAAACCTTTCTCGTAACTTTTTTCTGCTTCCAGCTAACGTATTCTATTTTATCATTTTGACAGTCCTCAGGACGTGCCACTTTCGGACTTCGCGCTTCGCGCTCGGTCTTCACGATTCCCCCACTGACAGCTGTAATTTGTTCACTGTGAACTACCTTTTGTTAAAATGTCTTCCGGTATAACGAATACATTCTAATCACCTGTCTTGCGCCTTGCACTCGATTAAAATATGTCAAAAACTCGAAACTTACTATATTATGTGAAACTTATATATTAAATATATGTCCTTTTAATTTCTGTACCTACGTACAGGATTGCTCATTCCGATATTGCAAAATAAACTTCAAATTTAAGTCTTTATTATTATTTGGCATCAATCCTTATTCGCAGTAATGCAAAAATCATAAACATAAGTAAATAATTGTGGTAGTCGGCTGGATAAAAAACTTGACCTTTTTTTTTCCACGAATTAATGTAGATTGTACTAAAGGAGACTCTCATTAGAGAATTCCTTCAAAAGTTATCGCGTCGGCAGACTAAAGACAGACGATAGACAGGCAGACATTATCGTAAATCGAAAAAATCGTTTTTTATCACTTAGGGGGTCTCAAAACGATGAGCACTGACGAGACCTGGATAGGTCCTAATTCACATGAATCTAATACTTCGGCGGCTCCGCGGACTAAGCGGTGAACCTAGCAAGGGAACCTGGCCCAGCAAGGGAGTGTTTATCTCCGGAAGTCGTGACGCTGGTACCTCTAGAGAAAAAAATTCTCTAAGTACTTGCAGCCGCATTGTGGGCCAGGAACCACGTTTCGGCGGTGAGAAATCCAAAAATTATCGGATTTATTTTTTTTCATTTTATTGAAGTATTTTTAGTCACTGATTTCAAATTTGATATTTAAATTTCAAAATTTAAAATGTCAGACGACTACATAAAAAAATCTAATTTTTCAGTTGTCTAAACAATATGTTCAAATCTGTGAGTTGCGGAAAAACTGATTATGCCGTTCGATTTTACGGAAAAAAGTACATGAAGTCGTTGTATTGTATAATTTTTTTCTTCAGCTCATTTGTTATGTACCATATGATAAATAAATACCGAAAAAGGTGGCGCACTATATAATTGTTTATTCATACTACAAAACAAACTGAGTGGACACAATTGTCCAACACATGGGCTCTATGTAGTTTTATCCGTAGGATTGAATAGCATCTTCGCTTTTCCCGTAACTCACAGATTTAAACAAATTGTTCAAGCAGTTGAAAAATCAGATTCTTTCATACGAAAAATCATTTTTTGATAAAATGCACTCATCCCAATATCAACTTTATTGTTATGTCTACTGATTTACTCAGTACGAATTCAAAAGTTTGAAAGTTTGACTTTTTGACAAGAAATCGGGTCTCCTGGACAACTGTGAGCCATTGTTCTTGATGGTTCGGAACCCACCTTGAGCTGTATCCCCTCCATCACCGATTTAATGTGTGACGAGCTGTTTAAGGGAACAAGGAAGAGGAAAATGTGAGCCCTTAGGGGACACATTAGAACCTTCCATTCCATTCTCAAAATGAGGAGAATGTATACAGTCAAATTTAACGGCCAAACTACGGGTGCTATCAAAAAATGGCTGCAGGCAGTTTTGTAGGTCTTTTTGAGGCGAGACACTTGACTGTTGGACTTCTTGTCGCATTTTGCGTTGTTTAGCTATACATTTGAAAAAACGGTTAGAAGCAATTGTAAATCGCTCTTAAGCGAATAATTTTGTGTCTCGGACTATTTATTGTATCAAGCGTGCTTTCGTGGGAAAGTTCAATTTTTAATTTCCCTAGTTTTGTTTTGCATGGCTAAAACCATAAATATTAGCGGTCGAAATCTGGCTAACATGAACTTGACCAGTCTTAAAGGATCACAAAAGAGTGTATCAAAGGAAATTCCGATAAGAAAATTCCTTTGAAAGTTATCGAGTCGTCTGACTACAGGCTCAGGGTGTCTCAAAACATCAAAAATTGATGAAAACTGGATAGGTTCAAATTCATATGAATCTAAATACCTTATTATCATGAATGATGAGAATCTAAAAAGGTGAGAAATATGCTTATGCATAATAACAACAACTTAGCTACGACACCCGACGACAAAAACATGGCGTCAATAAGCACGTGTAGGTACGGCGTGGGATCGCTATACTAAGAAAACGAAATAACACATCGTTCAATAAGTCCCGGGACTAACCCCGAAATGGCGTTAGTAATGTCAAATCCATTTCATTTTTTGAAAGTACCAACCTTCAAATGACATGTGTCAAATTTTCACGTAAATCGGATCATGACCAACAAAGTTACTGTGGTGAAAGTGACGCTACTTTTGCATTTGTGTAAAAAATAGAAAAAAACGAATATCGTGTGTGGATAAAACATTGCTATTTGATGGGAAAAATACCATGCAAGCTCAGGAATGGCTTGAGAAG
>JAUMHM010000088.1:16551270-16577640 GCA_032362435.1 Melikaiella ostensackeni | reverse complement strand
AAAATCATTTAATAATGGACTTGAAATCATTTATAATTTTAATGTTAGCAACTAAAAATTCAGGGACGTTTTAAAAATTAATTTTTGCACCATTTTTTAATTTTTTGTTGTTGAAATGTTTGCATTTACTGCTAGTTAAATTTATAATTTCGTACTGAATTTTATATCAACTATTGAATTTATGATTTAATAATAAATAATTTATATATTAAATACTATTTCGTATATAATTTCTTACTGAAAACAATTTGAGAAATTTATTAAACTTAATTAAAAACCTACAATAAGGATATGATTTGTAGAGCCCGGTATTGACAACTTCGACTTTATAAACGACTAATTGGCAAATAATGATCTCAATTTAAACTTTCGAGTTTCAACACTCAAAATTATATTAAAAAAGAAATTTAATAATATGGTTATAATGATATTTTCGTTAAAAACTAATTAAAGAGAAAAATCGATTTTTTCAAAAAGGGCCCTATCGATTATTTAAAATTTGGTCTTAAATTGTTCGCAGTATTCCGAACAACTGTAAACAAAAACAAAATCTCATTTTCAAACAACTTTCAATACAGAGAATATGATAAAAATTTGTATCTTCTCAAACAATACAATACGAAGTTACAAATAAATATAATTCGCCGTGGTCCAGGGCTTAAAGCGACTTAACTAGTAACGCTGGCGTCCTGCGTTCGTCTACTCGTGCTTTTTTATTTTCTTCTATTTTAACACCCTCAACTGTTCATAAAAATAATGTAGGTCACATCCCTACCCCTTTCCAATGTCATGTGGGGGCGGGAGGGCACCCCTGTGACTGGGCAGAGAAATAATATAGGTCACATCCCTAAATCTTTCCAACGTAATGTCGGGTCAGGAAGGCACCCCTGTGACTAGTCACAGAAATAATGTAGGTAACATCTCTACCCCTTTCCAACGTAATGTGGGGGGGGCATCCCTGTGACTGGTCAGAGAAGTAGTGTAGTTCACATCCCTACCCCTTTCCAATGTCTCGTGGGGTTCAGAAAGACTCCCCTCTGTGACTGGACACAGAAATAATGTTTGAAATATACAGGTAAGTATTTGATTCATTTTTCTCGTTATAAGTTCCCTATCGGAATGAACTTTAAGAAAAAGAGAAGAGATTCGATTGAAAGTCATTCCTATTTTATGTATATTTTATTATTTACTATTTCCTTAAAAAATGTGCAGCTGAACATTAAGGATTAGGGAAATTATATATTAGAAGAAACGAGATTATAAAAGCGCATTTTTCCGGGAAGACTAGTCAAATGTTAACCTGGTACTTATCAAAAAATAATGTTGCCACAGGTTTCACATAAATTCAGATAAAAGAAATTATACCCTCGTTGCCTACGAAGAAGATATAATACTAACAATATGTGCATATTATGTACCATTGAGTACTTTATTTACATTGTCTCTAATCTTGTAATTTTTTACAGATAGTTTTGTTTTCAAATATATTCAATATACTTTCAGCCCACTATATTTTGAATTTTTCTCAGCATAATATAATTAAAATGTCATCCTGGTACCTATTATAAATATAATAATGTGCCGAAAGGATGTACATAATTTGAGATACAGTATTTGTTTTCAATTAGGATACTGCGCATCCATTGGTGCCGTAAAACTCTACTGCGCAACCATAGCTACCATGTAACTCTACTGCGCATTCATCAGTTCTGTAGAATTCTAATAAGCATCCATAAGTTCCGTAGAACTCTAATGCGCAACCATACACGAGACAAAAGTGCTGGAAAATTTACTGGAGTAGTGCTAGACTTTTGGATAGGCCATCATTTTGATAAAGTCTCTCACACTTTTTACGAAGGGGTCATAAATATTCCTGGAGAATTAAAAAAAGTCATGGAAGTATTCAAGCACAGTTAAAGAACAACAGTCCTGGAATTTTTATCAGACGATTCGTAGTAAAATTGTAAAACGTCATTACATGGTTATAATAAAATTCTTCATATTTTTAAAGACTTGATTTCAATAATTTCGTGACTCAGAAACAAAGCACTAGAATACGAGTTAGAGAAACAGTCTTTGACTGTTCGCAAGAATTTGCATAGGCGCCGGCACGGTGAGAAATTCGCATTGGTATGAGTGTATATGTACATATACAGTGAATACTGAATGAATTTGTGTAGCGAAGGAAAGTGAAGCTGAAGACATGTGGTTGACGGTGTTGGTCACATCTAAAACTGTAATAAATAAGTAAAAAGTTGTTTAGAAGGTAATCTAATCACTACTAATACTTTTTGAAGCAATGAGAGGTCCCCGAGATAACCGTTCTTTTTTTTGAAAAAAAGTCCCCTTATTACGAATATCTGAGGACTTTTTTCGTCTGACGCACTGTTTCTAAGTTACAGCTCTATGAACGATTGTTTTAGAAACAAAAAAATTTAAGCACAAACTTATTCGAGGTTAGCAACTCTGAAAAAAAAATAATTATTCTGATATAGAGTCGAAAATACTTTTCATAAATTGTTCTTAAAAGATTGCTATTTGTCATAGGAAATCCCATGCAAAATAACCATTTTTTAAATAATTTGTGAAAAGTATTTTCGAATCTATCACAATAATTCTTTTATCTTTCAAGAGTGTAAATTCAAGTAACTTTATGCCCAAGTTTCAAAGTTTTTTGACCAATAGTTTTTGAGATATTATTTCGCAAATATGTCAGTTTTATTAGGATGATTTATTTATAACGCTGTACCTTAAAGACGGTGCGTCTTACAAAAAAAAGGACAAAGGACAAAAAAGTTGAATTTTTCATTGATTTGTTATTAATTTGTTCAATCTGGAATAAAATTCTTCAATTTTGAAAGATAAAAATAACATAATTTCATTTTTAATCAACAATTTTATCAGGTGTCGTAGTACTATGTAATTATTTATTTATGCTGCATACGAAAATGTCTGACAAGAAGATGATCAGAGTTGGGATTTTTTTTTTAAACCTCATAAATTCCCTCATGAGAGTCCATTGAATGACTGTTCATTTGCCAAAACATTACTTGCCAATGGCGAGCATTTTTCGAGAAAAACGACTTTTTGAAAATCGTCGCAGGTCTTATGGACGTGGACGTCCTACACCTGCAACTAGCGGATAGCTGAAGGGAACGAGTATCTAGAAAGAAAAGAATGAACATACGAATAAGCGAAATTTATATTTAAAATAAGTGTTCAAAATCTTACATTTACACAATTTTACAGAATTTGACATGAAAAATTAATAAATAAACATTTGAATAGATGAAAACAAAAAAAAAAACAAATTTTGAAAAAGTGAAGAGAGCGAGTATCGAGCCTGCAACCTTGTGACTACAACCAGAACGCTTTACCAGCCGAGCAGTCCGCTAGTTGCAGGTGTGGAACGTCTAAGTCCGTAAGACGTGCAATGAATTTTAAAAAGTCGTTTTTTCTCGAAAACGACTCACCATTGGCAAATAATGTTTTGGCAAATTAATAGTCATCCAATGGGCTATTATCAGGGAATTTATGCGATTTAAAAAAAATCCCAAATCTGATCATCTCTTATGAAAAGAAAATATTAATAAATTGTTTAAACAATTTTGGTTTATATAATCCAAAAATATAATTTTTTCAGGTAAAATCATCTCTTGGTTAAAAAATAATTTTTTTATACAAAATTAGAATTTTTAAATTATTTAAACTAAAATTGTTCAAACAATTTATTTAATTTTGTATGTAATATGAATAAAAAATTACATGGTAGGGCAAGTGCTACAGTATTTTTACACCTGCTTGCCCGCCCAAAAAGATGATAACGCGAGTCGAATATCGGTTTTTCGACATTCGAATCGCGTCCAATGTCGGTTTGAAATCGAATCGAATTTTTCAGCACACGTCTAGTCTAAAAGTACTTGAAAAATTGAAAATACCGTCATTGGAAAATTATGCAAATGATGCTTGAAAAAATATAAGACTTCTCAAAATGTTTCTAGCACAGTCGAAGAAGCACTCTTGGACTACCTTTCAGACTTTCGACTTCGTGTATTTTTGGTGAATTTTTCAAGTGTTGGGGGATGATTTGAGGTGTGTCCCACTTTTGCTAGGGCGATGAAACTTTTTTGGACATTTTTGGGCATCGAATGAAATGTCTTTGTGCAAGAAAATTTCAGACTTTCGAGATAGTGTATTTTTTGTGATTTTGTGAAACTTTTTTGGCAATCTTTAGGCATCGATTGAAATAACTCTGTGCAAAAAAATTTCAGACTTTTGCAAATTTAAAAATAAAATTTTTTTCGTTTTTTTGTTTTGTTTATCATACACGTTGCAAACTTCGGTTTCATATAGGTACATGGATTCGGAGCATATTCATTTATGTTTTAAAAAAAGCTTCATTTTGTAGACCAATATAAATTTTTTTGAATTGCAGAAGTTATTTAATTGAAGACAAATTACGTTTCATGATTCTTCAATCAATTTTAACATTCCTGACAATTTTAACACTAAATTGAAAGAAAGTAAAAAAGTAAAAAACCGATTCAATCTAAGGCACATTGAATATCGGATTTTCCCACGTACGGGCCGATCGAATCGAAAAAACGATCCGATTATGCGCGAGTCGAATGTCGGTCTTTCGACATTCGATGGACGGGCTGATCGAATCGAAAAAAACCGATCCGACGGTAGCACGTATCGAATGTCCGTTTTTCGACATTCGATTGGTGGGTCGATCGAATCGAAAATAGCCGATCCGACGATAGCGCGAGTCGAATCGAAAATGCCATATTTGATCCGACAAAATGCACACGTCTAGTGTACAGGTGACGAAGGGGGAGGGAAGAATATGGAAGAGAGAATAAAGTGGTTTCTGAATGGAAATAGTCAAGGTGAGGAATGGATGAAAAAGCTGGAAGAATTAAGAGTGAGAGGGGAGGGGGAGAGCTAGTTGCACGGGGTAGGGAAGAGCTAAAAAATGACTCCTAAAGAAGGAGAGTAATGAAGTAGTTTTGTGGAATGGAGCTACAATTGTAGATGTGTAGTGCCAAAAGGAATCGGAAACCCAGGGCAAGGTCGCAAGCGACTAAGAGTAATAATAGTGGTTGAGTCGATATGTAAGAAATAGTTGATAAGGTAGTATATAAGAACTGTCGACAAGAAAACATGTAATGTTTCTGTAAAGACTCTTAAACCCCTAAAAAGGAGCAAGTACAAACAAAATAAAGAAGAAGAAGAAGAAGAAGAATAGCTGTTTCTGAAATGAATATATGTTTGTGCTTTATAGTACAAAAGAGAGTCAGAGATTATATATTTGAAGCATCAATACCTAATTTAAATTCCTTCTTACACTTTAATTTGAAAAACCGAGAAAAAGACAAGCCGCTCCACCTCATTGTATGGTAAATATTAAAAAGATACCAATTATCCAAGTGGTGAAAGATTTTTTCATTATTTCCTAGTTTAAAGAAATGTTGTCTTTGAATTTTCGTAACTTCATACCCGGAAAAATTGCGCATAATAAAAGAATGTTTAAAAAAGGCAAGCAGAAAATTGGATCCTCGTATCTAAATAACCATTAATGTGATTGGTGCTTGCAATATTGGAAATATAGAAGGTATAGGTAATACCTACGTGGAATAATTGGGAAAGGGAATATCAGATGGACTAGTGCCGAAATATTGCAATCCTAGAACAGCGTGTTATCTACATGCTCGAACGGATGTAAACATCCATTGCGAATTTTAGCGTGGAGTACTGAGCTGGAAATCGAATTCAACGATTACCGCACTAAATCATTGAAGGAAGCAATTTCGATTCTGGGCTTGAAATCTCTCGGTTTGGGCACCTGGTAACTTGTTTCCCAAGGGGAATAAGGCGTGTAGATTCAATTTTCACATTATTATGCATCCGACTACCTCAGCTTGAAACAAAGTTACACAAAACGTAAATTGAAAAATCTGCCTGAATTTATAGAGAAACGTACGAGAAAATTGTCGGAGACGACTTTTTAATTAAAATTACTCCAGCAGGATGTTAATGACAGGAATCACAGTCTTTCCCCTATTTCCCTGCGTTTCTACTTTTTTTTTCTAACTTTCTCTCTTTTCCCTATTCTCAAAAAGCTTTTCCTCTTTTCTCCTCTTCTCTTGAGATATGCGATGTGTGAAAATAAATATTTTAACTACGCGGAAAATTATCTAAAATTAGTAAATGTACGTAAGAACTATAAGAACCATTGTTTGTTTTACATCTACAAAATTATTCTATTAAAAACTAGAATGTGCTACCGCGTGTAGTGAGTTTAATTTTTTTGTCAACTTACAAAATTATTCATTATAACTAATTTATTATTGTTTAAATTTAATTTTTTTTTACAGCTATCATATAGAGCAGGATGCATTTTTGAAATATCATGAAATATATGTGTTTATAAAAATAATAAAACGCTTCTGCATAAGATTAAAGCACTTGAGTAAATAGAGTACAAAATATTTAAAAAAACAGTATTAATTTCTTAAATTCGTATTTGACTTATTTTCAAAATGTCCACTTGGACGCATGTAATTGTTTGATGCTTCTCGTTCGATTACCGAAGTTAAGCAGCTCCTTATTCGGTTATAGTCGGAAAGGATTTTGACCATTTTTAAACTTTCCTAATTTGATTGATTCAAGTCAAAATGAAAGCTTTTCAGAGTGGGACTATTTTTTTTAAGATTATATATTCAATTAAAATTTAGATATAAGGTTGTTTGATGAAATATAATCTTAATAACACATTTTTTCGAAAGCGTTTTAAGAAAATAATTTTATTTGTTATGGAATGCATATAATTGTTTAAATAGTGTGGATGGTTTGGTGTGAAGAGAGGTGACTTATTGAAAGGTGCATGATTTGGAATAGTTACAATTTGAAAATTGGGCGACTTATTTCTTATCATTACTGGAACCGCAAATTTTAATATTAAAACGTTCATATTTGAATTTCAAGCGAATAATTTAAAATCAACTTCTCTTCAAAAATATATTTTTAAGACAAGAAAAAGAAATATTATGTTTCAGCAAAAAGATATAAATATTTTGAAAAAAATTCAAATGATAATGTATCATTATTAAGATAGACAAAAATTGTGGAATTCAGTGACCAAATCTTCTTGTATAAACTTTTTCAGAGTATGTTTTTAAAATTTGTAAAATGAAGAGACTTCTGGTATATATAAATGATATACTTTTTTTTATAAGCTTTTCAAGAAGATTGCACGTCTGGTGGTATGACACAAAATTCAGAGTTTTATGTTCCCGGGTGGATTCAGTAGTAACGGCCGCATTAGTGCGCCACACCGTAAGGTGTTGCCGTAAAACATGCTCACGTTCGTTTTGCTACATACCATATCTCGTTTTTTCACGCATAACATAACAAGCTTTTACTGTTTTTATATAATAACAACTCTTTTTATTCTAGATTCATTATTTTATTTTATTTTCTTTCATTTCCTTTTATTCTTCTCACTTCAACAACAAATTTATGATCATTTTTCCTTGCCCCAAGAGGAAGAATGAAAAAGTGTTGTTCAGTTAAAATATTGCAAAAATCAAAAATTTATGAAACTTTTATAATTAGATGTTAGTGCATTTATAAAAAATATTTTTGTGGCTGAAGAGAAATAACATTTTCATCAATGACAATATTAAAGAAAAATCAAAATTTTGAATTCTATTAAAGTATAAGGGAGCGTCCACTAATCACGTAAGGATTTTTTTGGAGGGGGGGTCTGAACAATCTTAGGAATCCTTAAATGGGAGGGGAGGGGAGGAGTCCAAAGCATTTCTCACGTAGGTTTCCTTTTTCTGATTATCTTTTCTTTGAATTTTTTAAATCATGTGAGAATACCTTGAAATTCTTTGAAATCCATGGGTATTGTACGAAATCTTTTGAAATCCCTTTAAGATGATTAAGCTCCTTGGAAATCCCTTGAAAACCTCTAGTTAATGTGGGAATTCCTTAAGATTCTTTGAGATCCATTGAAATCCTTTGAATTTCATAGATATAGTACGTAATCTCTTGAAACCCCTTCAAAACAATTAAGCTCCCTGAAAATCCCTTGAAATTTTTAAAAAATGTGGACATCCCTCAAAATTCTTTGAGTTTTCTCGAAATCCTTTGAATTTTATAGATATCCTACATAATATCTTGAAAACTCTTTAAAACAATTAAGCTCTCTGGAAATCCCTTGAAATCGTTTGAAAATTTGTGAAAATCCCTTAAAATTCCTTGAGTGCGTTGAAATTCTTTGAATTCCATAGATATCGTAAATAATCCCTTGAAACTCCTTTAAAACGATTCAGCTTTTTGAAAATCCCTTGAAATTCTTTAAGAACTGTGGAAATCCCTTAAAATTCTTCGAGATTCCCTGAAATCCCTTGAATTTCATAGATATCGAACGTAATCTTTTGCAACTCCTTTAAAACAATTAGGCTCCCTTAAAAATCCCTCAAAATTCTTTGAGATCCATTAAAAATCTTCAAATTCCATTGATATCGTATGTAATCTCTAGAAACCCCTTCAAAGAGATTAAACTTCCTGGAAATCCCTTGAAATCCTTTAAAAACTGCGGAAATCCCCTAAAACTCTTAGAGATTCTTTGAAATCCTTTGACTTTTTGTGACCATTCTTCCTCAGGATTTTCACTGATCAATGTGCCATATCGTTCAAAAAAATTCTCATCATTTAAAAAATTTGTTTTAATCGAGAAATTGTAAAATTATGTCATTTTCTAAACCGAATGAGTTTTAAAATCCATATGAAGAAACAATGTATTTAAAATAATATATTTTTCTAATAGTTCAAACAATTTTAGTATGTTTAAATGTAACTTATGAACCGAGAACTCTAGAGAAATGTGGTTTTTTTATTTCATTGCTTATTCGATATTTTACTAACATTCATTAACTTTATAAATAATTTTGTATTATTAGTATAGTTACACGGATTCTGCATCACTTACTGACCGAGTGGGGACGCCCTGCATTAACTGCAGTCGGTATTAAGATCGGTCAGTAATGTAGATTCCTGACAGGGACTGGAACTCGGTCGATACATTAGGGTTTTACCTTACTGACGTTACACTAAGCAGATGGTGACGTCACTTCCTGACAAATGGCGCGGTCGATACTACACTTGGTCGGTAATGCAGATTCCTCACGCGGACTACACTTGCTGACAGATGACGCGGTAAAAATTACCCTCGGTCGATAATGGAAATTTATACCAGGGATAGAGCCTCTGTCGGTATATCAGTGATCTACATTACTGATACCCTGATTTCAGGTCACCACCCCCAACTCTATGACTTACCGATTTGAATTTCCCGCACCTAAACTCTGTGTATTTCACATGAATTTGATAAAGTAATTATTCATTCTCACCTCCTGAAATACTGATTTTGATTTTTTACTTTTTTATTAAAAATTTGGATATCTTGAATTAATTTTAAAAATTCTATACTCACACAATATTTCTTATGACCTGAAAGTATTAATTTTTGGTTACTTCATAATATTCAATATACAGTAGTTTACGAGCCATCTATAAGCCAAATGTGATACAAACTGTTTTACCGGCCATCTATAAGCCAAGTGTGATATCAACTGATTTACCGACCGTCTATAAATGGCTCACATTGTCAACGTTCTATAAGCCTAATATGATACCAATTCTTTTACCCACCCTAAGTGGCTTAGACTCTCAATTCAACATAAGCTATATGTATTGCTATTAATAATAATTCAAGTTTTAAGTAATAATAGATTGATACTTCTTCTTTATTCATAATGTGTCCCCTAAGGGTTTACATGACCTCCATTTCTTACAATACTTCCGCATACATATATTTTATACTAACTTATCCTTACTATTTACAGTTATTTACAATAGATTGATACTTACTTGCACAATTATTTCAAATTAATTGTTAAAGTAATTTTTGATAAGCTAACAATATTAAATAATTTTATTGCTATTGTCACAATTGATGATTCAATAAAAATCTTACAACTAGTCTTACAAAAACAGTTCATATTGGTTTAAAAATTTTTTTAATGTACACAAATTCTTAACCTAGTCTTGCAAAATGTATTCACTAATATATTATATTTCTTCGACGTAATGTATGAATAATTGCCTGACATTCGGGGCTTTGTAATGAATGGTTAGTATGGTGGGGGTGGATGTGGCGTGGTGGTGTTGGTGGAGGATGTAGTGGTGGAGGATGTGGTAGTGGAGGATGTGGTGGTGTTGGTGGATGTGGTGGTGATGGTGGTGGTGGTGTTGGATGTGGTGTTGGAGGATGTGGTTGTAGTGGTTTTGGTAGTGGTGAATGTGGTGGTGGAGGATATGGTGGTAATGGTTGTGGTGGATGTGGTGGTGGAGGATGTGTTGGTGGTGGATATGGTGGTGGAGGATGTCGCGGTGAAGGGAGTGGTGGTGGTGGATGTGGTGGTTAAAGAATGAATTGAGATCATTCTTTCCTTTGTATCATCCTTGCCTTTCCATCATTAAGCTCTCATTGTCATCAGTCATCATAAATCAGATTATATATCTGACTTATCTACTCAGCTGTTGTGTGAACTAACAAAACCAAGCAGTTTGACATAGTTTTTATTACTACGTTTCTCTAAAACCTTCTCCACAAGGTTAATATCTGGATACTTGACTTTGAGAAGTTCTTGTTCATAGAAGCCATCAACGACGGGTTGATCCTGATAGTCTTTCAGCTTGTAAATTACTGGCTTGGTTGGCATTACTCGGTCCATATTAGATATTTCTGTTGTCCAATTATGTGTATATCCTTTTTCGAAAACGTTTTTGTATTCCCTTCTTTGAACTTTGTCACCAACTTTGAATTTGGATTTTCTTGATGGTACTTTTCTTTGTTTTTCGAAAGCATTGCATCAGTTCTTCTTCATTTTCAACGATAACATCTTTCGGCTTCATACCAATTGTTCGAAGTTTGGTATTGTTATACTTGAATATGAGGGTAGGCAAGATATCTATCCAATCATAATTACCTTGCAAGCTGAACTGTAGACACATCTTATTCTTAAGTGTACGATTAAATCGTTCAATGATTGAAGTTTTTAGATTACTGTAAGTTGAATACAGTTTGATGTTATACTGTTTCATTAAAGATTTAAATTGGGAGTTGTGAAACTCTTTGCCTTCATCAGTATGTAAATTCTGGAGAACTCACCCTTGTAAAAGTATCAACTTCATACCCTCAGTAACAGAGTCTAAGAGTAAAAGAGTCTAAGCCACTTGAGGAGCGTAAAAGAGTTGAAAAGCTCAATTTGAAATCGACAAAGCTAAAATAACGTTTTCAATTTGCGACACAATACCAAAATTGAAAGTACCCAAATAAAACATTCAAAATCACTAACTTAATACTGATACTTATTTGAAATTTAACTATTTCTCTATAAATAATAACTTCAAACTGAAATCTTTCCCAATTCAGAAGTTTCGAAAAAGCATGAAAAATTGAATGTTTTTAATGCAGCTTTCCAATTTTTCAAATTGAAAAACTACTAAGTCAATTATTTTGTAAACAAAAAATTTGCCTTAAAGATAAAACCACGCAGGAACTAGGCATTTCAAATTAAGTTATTTTAAAATTGATTATGTTTTTAATTGAAAATTTCAAACTCACTGCCTCTCAAATAATTTCTTCTTTGAAGTGACTCACTTTTAAACTTAAAATTGGAATCATCGAAATATTATACATGTATAGAATTGCGTAAAGGTACTTTTTGTTATGAATATTGTGGCCCTCCTGCAAGGGTTATAGAGATGTTTCTTGGTTCATTTGAAAGCTTATGGAGTCCTGCTTATGGGAAAAATATGGAAGAAGCTCTACCGCGTATCACTTTTTAGTTATTTTTTTCAAATATAGAAAAATTAAAAAATTCACAATTTCTGATTTTAAAAATTCTGGCTCTCCTCTAAGGATTTTCGGAATGTTTTTTCGTTCATTTGGAAGCTTATAGAGTCCAGTTTATCAGAAAAATAGATCAAAAGCTCAATCAGATATCAATTCATAGTTTATTTATTTTTTGAATAATTATAAATTTAAAACTTTACAATTTCTGATTATAGAAATTCTGGCTTTCTTTTGAGTGTTGAAGAAATGTTTTATGGCTCACGTGAAAGCTCAGAAGCTTCTGATGGTAAAAAAACAGAGAAAAGTTCCCAACGGATACCACTTTTTAGGTTTTTTTTTTCTAAAAAATGATAAATTAAAGAATCTTCACAAATTATAAAATGTTCATTAAAAATTTTTCTATGAATTGAAATTTATCGATACTAGAGACTTGCGGCATTTATTTTATTATGAAAAGTGAAGAAATAGAAAACAACAGAGTTTTCTCGGTCCCCTTTTTGTATTTAGAAATGAAAACATACAGAGTTTATTCAATTGTTTCTCAGACCCCTTTACCCATGAAGAAACTGAAAAATATAGAGTTTTCTTATTCCCCTTTCCCATTTGGAAGCCGAAAAATACAGTTTTTTCTGTATCCTTTTTCAGTCCCTTTTTCCTATGAAGTCATTAAAAAATAAAGAATTTTCTCAGTCTCCTTTTCCATTTAAAAACTGAATGATACAGAGTTTTCTTTGTCCCTTTTCCAATTAAAAAAAATTCTTTCTCAGTCCCCTTTTCACCAAAAAAAACTGAAAAATATAGTGTTTTCTTAGTACACTTTACCATTTAGAAACCGAAAAATATACAGATTCTCCTGTCCCGCTTTTCAGTACCCTTGTATTACAAAGACATTGAATTTTTCCTTTCAATTTTTCAATTTCATTTTCAATTTTTCATTTTCAATTATCATTTTTATTTAGAAATTAAAAAATATAGAGCACACTTAATCCTTTCTCAGCCTCCTTCCCCATTTAGATACTGAAGAATAAAGCGTTTTCTCAGTCTCCCTTTTCTATGAAGACATTAGAAAATAAAAAGTTTTCTCAGTCTCCTTCCCAATTTAGAAGCTGAATGATACATAGATTTCTCTGTCCCTTTTCTCAGTCTCCCTTTTCTATTAAGAAATTCGAAAATATAGAGCTTACTTAATCCTTTCTCAGTCCCCTTTCCCACTTAGATACTCAAAAATACAGAGTTTTCTTTGTCCCTTTCCTCATTAAGAAACTCTTTCTCAGTTCCCTTTTCCCATGAAAAAATGAAAAAATAACTAGTTTTCTCAATCTTCTTTCCCATTTAGAAACTGGAAAATACACAGTTCATTCTGTCCCCTTCTTCAGTCTCCTTTTCCTATGAATACATTAAAAAATAAAGAGGTTTCTCAGTCTCTTTTCCGACTTAGAAACTGAAATATAAAAAGTGTTTTTAGTCTCCTTTCCCATTTAGAAAATTGAAAAATATAGAGTTCCCTCTGTCCCTTTTCCCACAAGAACAAATGTGGAAAAAAGTTTGCAAACGTTGTAAAGATTCCTGGTGGTTCTGATAATGATGATGCTTGAAAAGATACATTAAAATCACACGAAAAGATATACGAGGATGTCAATTTTTTTTTAATATTGACAAAGTGAAGGTTTTGAAAAATACAGAGTTTTCTGTGTCCTCCTTCTCAGTCCTTTTTTCCCCTGAAGAAATTAAGAAATTTAGACTTTACTTAATCCATTCTCAGTCCTGTTTCCCATTTAGAAACTGAAAAATACACAGTTTTTTCTGTCCCCTTCTTCAGTCTCCTTTTCCTATAAGACATTGAAAAATAAAGAGTTTTTCCAGTATCCTTTTCCATTTAGAAACTGAAAAATGCACAATTTTTTCTGTTGCCTTTTTCAGTCCCCTTTTCCCATGAAGACATTGAGAAATAAAGAGTGTTTTTAATCTTCTTTCCCATTTAGAAACTGAAAAATACAGAATTTCCTTCGTTTCTTTTCCCATTGAAAAAAATGTGGAGAAAAGTTTGCAAAGGTTGTAAATATTCCTGGTGGTTCTAATAATGATGATGCTTGAAAAAATACATTAAAATCACACAAAAATATATACGAGGATATCAATTTTTTTTAATATTGACAAGTGAAGATTCTGAAAAATACAGAGTTTTCTGGGTCCTCCTTCTCAGTACTTTCTTCCCCTAACGAAATCGAGAAATTTAGAGTTTACTCAATCCATTCTCAGTCCTGTTTCCCATTTAGAAACTGAAAAATACACAGTTTTTTCTGTCCCCTTCTTCAGTCCCCTTTTCCTAGAAGACATTGAAAAATGAAGAGTTTTTTCAGTCTCCTTTTCCATTTAGAAACTGAAAAATATACAGTTTTTTCCGTCCCCTTTTTCAGTCCCCTTTTTCCATGAAGACATTGAGAAATAAAAAGTGTTTTTAATCTCTTTTCCCATTGAGAAACTGAAAAATACAGAGTTTTCTTTGTCCCTTTTCTCATTAAAAAAAAATGTGGATAAAAGTTTGGAAAGGTTGTAAATATTCCTGGTGGTTCTGATAATGATGATGCTTGAAAAAATACATTAAAATCACACAAAAATATATACGAGGATATGAGATTTTTTTCAATATTTACAAGTGAAGATTTTGAAAAATACAGAGTTTCCTGTGTCCTCCTTTTCAGTCCTTTTTCCCCCTGAAGAAATTGAAAAATTTAGAGTTTACTCAATCCATTCTCAGTCCTCTTTTTCATTTAGAAACTGAAAAATATAGAGTTTTCTTTGTTCCTTTTCCCATAAAAAAAATTTGGAAATAAAGTTGGCAAAGGTTGTAAAGATTCTTGGTGGTTCTGATGCTCGGAAAAATACATTAAAAGCACACAAAAAGATATACTAGGTTATCAATTTCTTTTATTATAAAAAGTGAAGAAATTAAAAAATGCAAAGTTTTCTTTGCCCTCTTTCCCAGTCCTTTTTCCCCATGAAGAATTTGAGAAATATAGCGTTTTCTCAGTTTCTTTTCCCATTTCTCTTGTTTTTTTTTTGGTCGAGTTTTTGAGTTTTCTTTGTCCTTTTTTCAGTCCAGGGGGTAGGATTAACTAAGTGGCAGCAATTGGTGCCACAAGCCTCCAGCTGTTTCATATTTGTACACTATCGATGGGCAATGCAACGTTTCCCGCGCGCTGTAACGCGCATATAATATTGCTAGTTGAGGATAAAACTACTCAATACGGAAAAAAGTGAATAGCTAAATTTGCGATTTTTTTACACTTCTGGCCATTGCGCTTAGCTATAATGTTGATCCCCCTCCCTTCTGAATATGGTTTTGTTTCGTTTTAAAAAAACTTGGCCACTTTCGACTCGCCCTATAACAAAAGAAAAGCTGACGAAAACGGTTCAACTTTCGTCCCCGGACATTGACGAGGGAGCCAATGGGGTTAAAAGGGTAAAAGAGTAAAATGCGGAAAATAAAGAAAAAGAGGAATAAGAAGCGGTTTAGCTGTTTAGCTTCTTGAACATTTGCCAGATTTTCGAACCTTACGCGAGACAGGCGCGGACAAGGCATGAATGGGCAGAGCCGGGCCAAGTGCGCGCGCCTTCGAAAATCAAAATCAATGTAGTCTGCCCGCTCGCTCGGTTCGCTCGGATTGCCCACGCCCTAGTCTACGCTCGCACCTTCGAGCCCGAGCGGTACAAATTTTGCGCCTCCACTCCGGTCACTGCCTCGTTCTTCTCTTGTTTTTCTCTTATCCTCCCTGCTCACTCACCCTCATACCGCTCTCCCGTTTCGATGCTCTCAATTTCCGAGAAAAATAAAAAAAATAATTATGTGACCTAGTGGATCTTTCCTATGGAAAAATTCGTGATCCTCTCGCGCACTGCCTTCCTGACAACAGCCCTGAGGATCATACCAAACTCCACGGCTCCACCCTGAGGGAGACTTCAAGAAAAAAAAATCGTCATGAAGTTGTCTGAGTGCAAAATCTACTTTTTGAAATCGAGCTCGGCGGCGAGAGACGAGATGGACCTGTTTGTCTAGACACGTGAGTGTGACTTCTTGTGTCTGATATGATTCTGTGATTGGAATGATTGCTCGAGATATTTGAGAAAGGGATTTAAATTTCGGATAATAAAGCGAGAAAATTGTCGTGACGATGTCTCGAATTCGATTGGAGAAAACTGAAACTGGAGCAGTTTGATGCTTTCTGCGCCCGTTAATGGACACTTCCGAGACCGTAACTTATCCTCCGGAAATCGCCTTCAACTGGTCTTAATGCACCAAGAAACGTAATTTCCTTCTTTGGTTAAGAATCTGCGGTTGGGAGAATGCAGAAAGTTGGGGTTGATGTATAGGGGTGGCCAATGTTTACATACGGATGATGGGCTCCTTGGGGTGTTGTTGTTATTCTCAGTTAGGCTGATTACGAAGGTATCTAGAATACAAATAGAAATAAAAATAATTTATTATTGATATGTGTCAAATGCCATTTTTTAATGAAAAATAAGATAAGGGATGATAATTGCATGCACAGAGAAAAGCTAGTCTAACTTTTGCTGCGTATTTTTTTCAGATCTTACTTCAGCCGTTGCCGGAGCAACTTCATTTAATTTCTTTTTGTTTAACAACTAAATTTAAGTCCTTTTTGACTAAGAGATGCTGCGTGTCAATTGTGGGTCAATATCCGGCTAAGATGAGCCCAGTTTTTTTCTGTGTGATTGAATAAAACTCTGGTTGTGTGAATAAAATATAAGGGTTGTTTCATTCTTTTAGTTAAAATTATTTGTAAATATTATTGTTCAAAAAAAATTTCAAGGATTTGGTGAAAATTTTGTTGTGCAGTTTGTTATTAGAAGCCATGTGATAAGAAACATGATTTCCAAATGCAAACTTCTTTCAAGACTTCTGATGAATAAAATGAGAAACTCTGGATTTTGAAGTATTATTGGGTAATAAATATTATTAATTTTGATTTGTATTTTAAAACAAAAATAATTATAGCTCGAACAAGATTTTCAATTTTTGAAAAGTTTCAGGTTATATTCACTTTTTTCACAGGAAATCGGTTATTTCAAACAAACTTGAAATAATGAAAAAAATTCGATTTCAAAGAAGATTTACAACTTTTTGTCAAATTTTAGGTTATGTTTGAGTTTTATACCAGAAATCGGTATTCTTAGTAAAAAATCATTAGATTTCAAAGAAGATATGAAATTCTTGTGAAATTGTAGGTTACGCTAACGGTTTTCACCGGAAAGATCGATATAGGTTTCAAAGAAGATTTACAATTTTGGAACAATAATAAAATTCGTCAACGATTTTTACAGGAAATCGGTTAATTTAAACAAAAATCTTCAAATTTCAAAAAAGATTTATAATTTTGAACAATTTTTTGTTGGGTTCTGTTAAAGTTCCTTGTTAAAAATTTCAAAATTGATATTAAAAAAAATTATAAGATTTTTTAGATTATCATTCAGTATCATTAAATTCATAATTTCTGGTTTTTTTGGCGTTTTATACCGGAAACCAGTCCTTTAAACAAAAATAATTGGATTTCAAAGAAGACACAAAATTTTGAACAATTTTAGGTTATGCTTGAGTTTTTCATAGTAAATTGGCATAGATTTCAAAGAAAATTTACAAAAATTGAACAATAGGTTATGTTAGCGTTTTTCACCGGAAATCGCTTATTTTAAACAAAAATCATTTGTTATAAAAAATGAATCTTGCAATTTTGAACGACTTTCAGTTGTGTTGGTGTTTTTCGCTGGAAATTGGTATTTTGGAACAAAAATGCAACGGTTTGATTGCTTATGTATTATACAAAAATATTATATATTAATTCTAAAGTTAGAGGTATTAATTTTCATAAATTATCAAAAATATTGTTCTTATTTTTCTTTTATATTATTTTAGATAAGAAATACTATGAAATAAAAAAATGTTGCATTGATATAAACTCTATGTTTTAATTTAAATATTTCGTAAGGCAAAAAATAATAATCGTGCTCTTAGCGCGCGTGTTTGTTTTCTAGTAAACATGTAAAATTACTATTTTTGAAAAACTGTTTCATATGCAGTATTTTTTTTTTAAGAACATGAAAATAATTTAAATGTATATTTAAGATCTATTAGTAAGCGGAATAAGATGATTAGCGCTTCTTTATAACCATTTTTTTTCATTCAGAAAAAAAGCTAATTAAAAAAATACTAATTTTAATGAGCCGCATCTTTTGTATTTTGTATAATTTTGCGTTATAATCTGCCGTTTTCGAGAAAAATTTATTTTTCAGTAAAAAAGGCCAAATTCGCGATGAGCTACCTCGAAATATTATCTGATTTATTTCTTCTTCCACGTGGTTTATTTTTAACCCAAAAGGAGCAAGAAAATCGAAAATGCAAGCTGAGATTTGAATTTTTTTTAAATACCCCTAACAATGAGTCTTTTATTAATTAATAAATTTAATGATGCAATACTATAAAATAAATCTTGCAAAAACTGATGAATGATTTTTTGTCCGATTTATTATAAGAAATTAAGTAAGAGACCTGAAAAATTATTTCGATGGTCTGAAAATTCACTCCTGCCTCTCCTCAAAGTTAATATTTTTCTTAGAATTATGTTATAATTATGAGAGTTTTATTTTTTATTTAGCGATTTAGTACATCAAAACAAAATTTCAAATTGAGGATTTGGTAATTGATGCTGAAATTCTGAAAGAATATTAACTTAAAAAAAGCTCTAGAAAAAGCCTGAAGACACTTATTCTTACGAAAAATGTCTCTTTTTTTCTCGAATTACTATTTTATAATTTAAACTCTAAAAATACTTTTCTTAACACAAATCTTGATTTAATGAAATATTTTGAATGAAATGATCAAAAATTTCAAAACAATGAAGTTTTTAAGTCTAGAATAAAACCACTCATAAATTATTTGAAAATGAAAGATGTTCACTATAGTTATCTCAAGCTTGAAAAAAAACATTGTTAAAAATGATTTATGAAATTAAAGAAAGTATCCTCATACTTGATCATAATTAACTTTTGAAGGGAACTAAGGGCGAACTTTAGAAAAAAATGTTATGTCAAAAATGTTTATTTAACAATAGTAAAATAGTGAAAGTTGAAATTCTTATTTTTGCCGAATTTTGTAGGGTTCGTTTCATTCCATTTGGAGGATTCTCTACAAATGTCTTTGATACGCTTTTATTTAAAAAATTTGATTAAGGAATTATACAAATGTTATTTTTATAATAATATTTTTCAAAATAATTCTTGAAAATAAAACCGTATTAAAGAGATTCATATAGAATCTCTTAAGAAATAAAATAAGCCCTACGACATTAGGATTGAATAAGAAAACATAAAACTTTTAATAACTAATGTTAAATAAACAATTTTCACATGAAATATTTTTTCTAAATTTCACTTCCAGTTATCTTCAAAAATCAGTTACGATTAAGTATCAGAATATTATCCTCAATTTTATAAATCATTTATAAGAATGCTCATTTTGAGCTTGAGATAACTAGTGAAGATCCTTAACATAAATTTGATAGATTAACTAAACAATTTTTTTGATTTTCCTATTCAAAATTAATAATGATAAATTATGCTATAAATGTACTCAATCCAACTTTTTAAATCACTAAACTGGTCTTCAAAACCAGTATATTTTTCATTAATAGAGTAATTCTGAAATTAATATCACTATAATAGTAAATAAAAATGTTATTCAAAATTACTTTAATTACAAGTTTACTTCTGTAATTTCAAAGAAATACAATTTTTATAAAAATTGTTTAAATTCGAGCTTTTACAGATTTCTACGCATTTTAATACATTTTCAATTCAGATATCAAAAAGTAAACTTTCATGATTCTGTGTTAAATTACTAGTTCGAATAAATCTTCCCTCACCTTATAAAAAAAATCGATACGTCAAATATAAAAATGTGAACCGATTATCCCAAACTCTACGAAAGTTACGTAACTTTCCTCTTGTGCCAGAGATGTCAGATGTGAGGTGAAAAACGGCTTTTGTCATTTTGAAGCTTTATATTGAAATAATCATTAATTTAGATTTAAGAACTACGGGAAACTTTTAATATTAAAAGTGATTTATCACTATCTGGGCAGTGATTGGTAAGTTACTTTTTAAAAAGAACTAGTTATAGTTACCGTTACATCACGGAAAAAGTAACTAGTTATGGTTATCGTTACTGATGTAAAATGTAACTTTTTTTTAGTTGCATTTCCCAAAAAAAGTAACTATCGTTACTTTTTTAGTTACTTTTGTATTTTAGAAATATATATCCAAATATAATTTTTACAAAACTTCATTCACAACTTTCGAGTGATAGTTGTTACACTTTTCCATGAAAGTCGTAGGTTAGTGATGACCCACAAAATATTTCTAAGCCAAGGAATGTTTGGAAAATTTTGAATTTCAGTGTGGAAGAAAAATGTCAGCTTTCCTATTTTGGGCTATAAATCTCTTTGGTGCTGAAAGTTAATTATTTCTTACTAAAAGCGTTTCTCTAGATCAACCTAGTTACGACTTCAACTTCTAGAAGATTTACAATATTCTAAGATCAACAGAAATTTTTTTAGAAGACGTTGAATTCTCAACAAAATATATGAATTTTTAACTGAAAAGGATAAATTTTCAACCAAAACAGACGTATCTTCAACAAAATACATGAATTTTCAAATGAAAAAGAGAAATATTCAACCAAACAGTTGAATTTTTAACTAAACAATATAAATTTTAAACCAAAAATGGAATGTTTAAATTTTCATTTTAAAAAATGAATGTTTAAGCAAAAAAAGAATGTTAACAAAATCGTTACTTTTTCGACGAAAGAGATGAATTTTCTACTAAAATGATGAATCTTCAACTCAAAAAAAAAACATTTTTAACAAAGTAGTTCAACTTTCAACCAAAAAAGATGAATTGTCAATGAAAAAGGTAATAGATGAAATTTCAACTAAAAAAGATTTTCATTTTGAATCAAATACAGTTGAACTCAACCAAAAAAGACGATATTTCAACAAAATAGGTAAATTTGAAACCAAAGAGATGAATTTCCAACCAGGAAGATAATTTTTTACCAGAAAAGACGAATTTTCAACAAAATACATGAATTTTTTTTCAATTGAAAAAAATAAATTTGAATGAAAATAGATGAATTCTCATCAAAAAATGTAATAGTTGATATTTCGACCAAAAAATATTTTTATTTCAAATCAGAAACAGTTTCATTCAACCAAAAAACAATTTTTCAACAAAATAGTTGAATTTGCAGTCAACACAGAAGAAAAAAATCAACGAGATTGTTGAAGTTTCAAGCCAAAAAGGCGAATTTTCAACAAAAAGTTAATTTTCAACTAAATAATAAAATTTCTATCCAAAAAGATGAATTCTTAATGAAAAATGTAATAGATGAAATTTCAACCAAAAAAGACAAATTTTCAACAAGATTGTTTAATTTGAAACCAAAGAAATGAATTTTTAACAAAATATATGAATTTTCAACTACAAAAGATCAATTTTCAACAAAATAGTGCAACTTGAAACCAAAGAGATGTATTTTCAACAAGAAGATTATTTTTTTATCAAAAAAAGACGAATTTTAAACAAAATGTATGAATTTCCATCTAAAAAAGATCAATTTTCAACGGAAAATGTCATAATTAAATTTCCAATTGAAAAAATTAATTTTCAACCGTAGAAGATGAATCCTCAACTAAAAGTGTAATATTTCATATATTTCAACCAAAAAAAAAATTTTAATCAAAAACAATTTAATTAAACCAAAAAACTAATTTTCGACAAAACAGTTGAATTTTTACCTGGATGAAATGATTTTCTTTCAAAATCGTTAAGTTTCGAACAAAATAGTTAAATTTTCAATCAAATAATAAAATTTTTAACCAAAAAGATGAATTTTCAACTAAAATACTAAGTAAAATAACTGGAATAGTTAAATTCGCGGTTAAAAAAATTCATTATCAGCAAGAAAAAAAATAAATATTCAACTCTAAACTTATTTTTTTATTTCTTTCCAAGTGTTTTCATAGATTTCAGGAAATTTTGAATCCCAGGGTGGAAGAAAAATCTTAATATTCCTATACATATTGGGCTATCAATCTCTACGGCTTTCTGCCGCCACAATTTGTATAGTGAAAATGAAATAATAGTTGGAAAATCAACAAAACTTATTAATTGTCGTAAAAAAAGACTTGTGAACTAAATTTCCAAAGAAACTGAAAAAGTAACGATTTTTATAGTTACTGTTACTGAAAAAAATGTAACTAGTTATCAATTCGTGACTTACAAAAGTAGTTTTGTTACCTCTATCGTTACCAAAAAAAAAGTAACTAGTTACAGTAACTAGTTGAAAGAAACTAGTTACTCCCCATAGCTGTATCTGGGATATATCAGAGTTTTTTTTTTTTTTTTTAGTAATTTAGTACACCAAAACAAACTTTTAAATCAAGGAATTGGTAATTAATGCTGAAATTTTGAAAAAAAATAACAATTAAAAGAAAACTCTTTAAAGTAAATGCCTCACGACACTTTTGATTAAGAAAAATTTTTCTTATTTTTCTACAATTACTATCTTATAGTTTAAGCTTCACATATACTTTTCTTAACGAAAATATTGATAGAAAAAAAATATTTTGAATGAAGTTGGTCAAAAATTTGAAAGACTTTGAAGTTTTCAACTCTTGAATAAACCAACCAAAAATTACTTAAAATTAATATATAATTTTGATCGATTAACTAAGAAATTGTTTTGCTAGATTATCCTATTCAAAACTAATGATGATGAATTATTCTTATTTATAGGATCATTTAATTTTTAATTATTTGAAAACTAGATTTTTAATTGCATGCCTGAGTGGTAAAAGCTAAAATGTACTGAATTCGACTTTTTAAATCACTGAATTAGTCTTTAAAAACAGTATATTTTTTATTAATATTGTCATTCTCAATAATTATTACTATAACAGTGAATAAAAATGTTATTCAATATCACTCTAATAACAAATTTACTTCTGCAATTGCAAGAAAATATAACTTTCATAAAAATTGTTTACATTAAAGCTTCCCGTACGAAAAATGCCCCGTTTAGCCCTGTTTGGAGTGTTGGCTCCCGTCAGGGGCCCATATGGACAATCCATAGGGGAAAATCCACGAGGGCCCCCGCAGGGCGCCCTGCTCGTTTGCCCTCATCGTCAATATTTTTTTGGCACTACACATTTTGATGTTTGATTTGCTTGGTTCTAAAAAAAATGCATTTTTATTAAAAATTTGATGACACTTTTTCGAAGTTAAACTTCGAAATCTCAGGGATCCAACGAGGGTCCCGCGAGGGCCCTGTTGGCTGCCCTCATGTGGTTAGTTGGTCAGGAGGAAAATCGCAAGCCTGATAACATGCTGGTCATGAGTTCAAGTCCCGGTCGAGCCGCTAATATATACTTTTTTATTTGTAAGTTTTTCATACATTAACAATTCATATATATATATTCATTAAAATATGCTCAAAAATGCCGAGGAGACAATAATTAAAGGTGTTTTTAAAAATTAAATATTTACCGTCGGCAGACTTCGAAGTGATCTATGGAACTGAAAAAAGTATCAAAAAAGTATCTTTCTGAAGGAAAAAGTATCCTTATAAATAGAAAAAGTATTGAAAGAGTAGCCTTTTCAAATCAGTAAAAAATTAGTTTTTTTTTCTAAAATAAAAAAGTAGTGTAAAAATACTCGAAACTAATAAAGGAACGTATTTAAAAGGAATTCCTTTCATACTTTTCTGTATGTAAATAACTGCGCCGAAGACCGATTTTTTTTTAAATCTCATAAATTCTCTACTAAGAGGCCATTGAATGAATATTAATTTGCCAAAATATTAATTGCCAATGGTGACCCGTTTTCGAAAAAATCGATTTTTTTCCAAATTTTTTTTATGGATTGAAATGTTTACTTATTACTTACTGTTTACTTATACGCATTATTATTACTGTTTACTTATACGCATGTAAAATTATGTAAATATAACATTTTTCTACCAAAAAAAATGAATTTTTATCAAAGTAGTTCAATTCTCAACGAGGTAGTAGATTTTTAGACGAGAAAAAATATTTTAATTTTAAATAAAAAATGGTGGAATTTAAACAAAAAAGACGAATTTTCATCAAAATAGTTAAATCCTCTATCAAGAAAGATTAATTTTCAACCAAACGGTTGATTTTTTTTACCAAAAAAGATGATTAGAAGAAATTTCTACCAAAAGAGATGAAGTTGTATACCAAAAAAACGAAACTTAGCAAAGGAGTCGAATTTTTAACCAAGAAAGAGTTTTCAGTCAAGAAAGAAAAACAATTTCAACCAAATTGTTGAAGCTTCAAGTCATAAGGACGAATTTTCTACAAAGCAGTTGAATTTTCAACCAAAAATATGAGTTTTCAATAAAAAAATGTATGTCCAAGCAAATAGTTCAATTTTCTACCAAAATAGTTGAATTTTGAACCCAAAAAGACGAATTTTCAACAAAACAGTTGAACTGACAACCAAGAAGACAATTTTTCAAACCAAAGACGAAATCCAACTAAGATTATGATTCTTGAACCAAGAAAAATGAATTGTTGTCTGTTGAAAATTAAAAAAAAACAGCGGCTCGTTTTCGAAAAAATCGACTGTTTTCAAAAAATATTTTCTATGGATTGAAATGTTTTTCTTGTATTTTTCACTGTTGAAGATTCAAATACTAGAAATTGAAGAAAACTGAAAATTGAATTTTAAACAGTTATATTTTGAATTGTTGAAAATCAAAAAAATTAAAAATTGAATGTATATATACCACGCCTTCTCATTTTGAGATATTTAAGAAACCCATCGACTGTTCTATGTTGGTTGATTGATTTTTCTTAAGTAGAGTAGTTTCCTAAGGCATACATTTTTTTCATTTCTTTTTTTTAAAATAAAAAAAAAACTGAAATTTGTTAGTACGATCTAATTTTTATTTCACTTCTCTGAAAAAAGTGGTAAAAAAGTAGCTTTACATTGAAAAAAGTAACAAAAAATAGCCTTGCCTAAAAAGGTATCAATACAGTAAAAGAGTGTGGAACTTCAAAGCCTGCGTCGGGGAAAGTGTGGGGGGCCGGCAAGGGCTTCTTAATGGCAACCATAAGGGTAACCATGAGGGAAGCCCATGTTGGATCTTTATAGATTAGCATGTCTTTTCCATGAGGGGGCCACGTCTTTATTGCCCTCATGGGCCCCGCATGTCCTGAGGCAATTCATGAGGTCCCCTTGCGGGGGCCCACTCCGTTTTTTCATACGGGGTTTTCAGATTTGTATAATTTTGAATACATTTTCAATTTTAATATTAAAAAGTAAAACTTCATGATTCTTAGTTGAATTACCGGTTCGAATATATCTTCCTTCACCTCATGAAAAAAATCGATACGTCGAGTATAAAAATGTGAACCTATTATCCCAAGCTCTACGAAAGTTACGTAACTTTCCTTCTGTGCCGGAGATGTAAACTGAAAAAACGGCTTTTGTTATTGGCAGGTGTTTCACCCAGAGAATAAAGAATTCTGAATCTGAAGTAAAGTTACCATTATACCCAAAAACAATGAAAGTTTATTCTTTCTAGTTCCAAAATGTAAAAACAATTGTGTACTTTTTATAACTCAAATTTCTTCATTCTCTAAAAATTGTTACAAATGAAGAAAGCTTATTTTTATTGAAGATTCACTTTATTTCTTACTAGCTGTCCCCTATGGCGGCCGCTATAATTAATACTATACATCAAGAATAAATGAAAATACAATAAAAGTTGTATACAATTATAAAAAACATGTAAGACACCTGATGAGCAACTTTTTCTTACTCAAGAGTAACTTAACTTATGAAGCAACTTCGCGTTTAGAAGTCAAATTTTTTTATTGCATTCGATCTTACTTACATTTTTTCTCTTGATATTAAGTTTGAACATGAAAAACTGGAATGGAATCAACATAAACCTTTAGGTTCGATTATTTTGAGCGTAAATGTAAATATTTTTTTGTACTCGAGTCGTCCAATTCAGTTTTCGGAAATTCCGAGTCAGTTGTGAAATTTGTACAAAACTTAAGAAAAACTCAAAAGCATAAAATGAAAAATGCATTTTTGAATTTCAAATCACAAAACTCGTAATCAAGTCGTAGAATTCGGTTTCGAAAAATGCGAAGTTGACATTGAAATTTGAACCAAATTTGAAAAAAACTCTGAGAAAGTAAAACAGAAATAAAAAATTGAATACAGAAAATGGGAACTGTAGTTTTTGAATTTTGATTATAAAAATTGTACTTAAGTCGTCGAATTCAGTTTCCACAAATTCCAAGTCACTTGTGAAATTTGTA
>JAUMHM010000088.1:16507079-16532193 GCA_032362435.1 Melikaiella ostensackeni | reverse complement strand
TTATATATTATATTATATATTATTATATATTTTAATTTATATATTTATTATATATATATTATATATAATATATATATAATATTATAAAATATATTATAAAATAAAAATATATATTGAATCAGATTCATTCGAATCCAAAATCAGTTCTCGATTGGAAATTCAGATTGGATCGGATTGAGTCGGATTAGCTTTTAACCAATTTGGATCGAACGAAATTGAAAACTTTTTTTGGATTGGATCGGATTGACTCGGATTTGTTCGGATATGGAATTTGGAATAATTCGGATAGGTTCGGAATAATTCGGAATGAATTCCTATTCGAAGCTTTCGGAAAGCGTATGGAAAAATGTCTATTTAGATTTTAAAAACTCCTCGATGCAGTGTTTGAATTTGCAAAAAGTTTTAATATTGCAATAATTAATTTGACAATGTATTGAAGAAATTTAATCATTAGTTTTCAAAACAAAAAAGCGGTCAAGCAGTGAATTTTTTGAAAGACCAGCTTTAAGTGCACGCCCGCTAAGCGCGCGTGCACGCTTCTGGCGTTTTATTCTCTAATAATAAAAACATGAACTATTTTCGAATCCATAATAACAAGTTTTTAAATATGAGAAGTTCCAAAAATTGTTGAAATGAGTTGAATAATTCGAGAAATGATTAATTTTAATTAGTAAAACATGTTTTAAAAATTCTTATTTTCGCAATTTTAATATTCTCATGTATGCCAATTTTTTCACGTATCTGCAGATCTTAACTGTATCCATAAAATTTTACAGCTTTTAATTTGCTGATCCGTAAGAGATAACTCATGCGTAATAGACTCTTGTTATTTAAATATTGTTCAATTCTAAATAGTAACAATTTTTTGATCTTTGCTTGAAAATTGTTTATATTTGAAAAACTTACATGCACAACTACTAATTAAAAAATGGTTACATTTTAAAAGTCGAAAAATTGTCTAATATTACGAAATCAAAATTATTTAATTTGAAACGCTATTAATTTGAAATTGACTAAGGACTAGAAAAAGTATCTTTGGACAAAATCTATTAAAAATCTATTTAAAAATGTGGGATGAAACAGTTTTAATTTAAAAAAGATTATTACTTTTGAATCATGAAAATAAGCGTTGATTACTCTGCCGGAATTTTTTTATTTTTTGAAAATTTTGAATACCCTATAACTTGTTTAATCTCCACTGAGTTCAAAAATGTCATGAAGAAAATTTGTGAGTCTTCTTGTCATCTACCAGAACCTCTGATGACAATTTTTGAAACTCTTGAAACATTTTTTTCTCAAATGCTCTAAATTTTTTTTATTCTGACTGGATAAGCCTGGTTTAAAGTTGTCTAATGTAAGCATTTTAAAAACTATTTAAAAATATTGCGATGAATTGTTTCTACCTGCGTCTCTTCATACGAAAGAAAGCTCCCTGAAGAAATCAATTCAGAAGTGAAATTCTTTCTTCAGTTTAGAAGTCTCTGAAAAGAGGCAGATAGCTTTACATTTACTTTCAATTAATAGAAAATCGAGTTTGCCTTTCATTGCTTTTAACAAAAATAAACTTTTAATTTCAATTTTAACACTTTTTACATTATTTCAGCTAACTTTAAATGATCTTAAAGTCAGATAATAATTAATATAACATGTCTATTGTCTAACATAAGGACAATCGTTATTCAAATTTGAACTAAAGAATTTCCATGGAATGTGAAACAACCTCAAGTCGACTAAAGATAATTTCACGAAATGTCAAACTGACTTATATAATAAACTGTCAAACGAGGCGACAAAAAGAAAATCGCAAAATAAAATCACGCGATAAGCGCGAGTTGAAACGTAGGAACTTTAATGTGAACAGCTAGAGCATCGTACTTTATTGTTAATGAGAAGAATGACTAAAAGTTTTTGAGGAAAATCTACAATTTTTGTGATTTTTGCGATAGTTATTAAAAAAAGTACATTTAAATCAATATTAATATTACCTTGAAGTATTTGCAAAGGATCTATTACATTTGAATGTGAATTGTTCAACTTTTAAAAAAAACTTCTTTGATAATATTTCGGCTTGGAAACTAACGAATATAACTGTCGATTATTGTACAACTTCTTCCTAAGAAATAACTTTTGTTGAAGTTGACCAAACTTTAACGAAATATAGGTCTTAAAACTTGTCCAGTTTGCACGAGAACATAAACATCTTCCTTACAACCTTGTTGGCGACAAGAAATGGCTTTTTCTCGACTTGTATGAAATAAAAATTGCATCAATCCTCTTTTTCATGTCCCACACCAACATTTTCTGTTGAAATTAGCTCTTGATAATCTCCACTCGGGACAAATCAGCTTTTCGGCAAACTTATTTTTTTGCAACTGAAACTTGCTCAGTGAAATGGACCAATTCGCAGAGCGTATTCTTCGCAGCACGCTACTGAAAGTTCATACTTTTAAATGTGTGAAGCATAAAAGAAAGTACCTTTGAATGTTTATTGATCATGAAGCATGAAAATGTTTAAAGAAAGTTTATCTTTTGGAAATATTAATTTTAACTTAAAATGAAACTTAAAGACAAAATATTAATATAAAGCACAAATAACAGTTGTGAAAAATATGGAGAGCATTATGGGAGGTTTTAATTAATTACACTTGTCAGCTTTCATTACTAGGTTTTTGAGCTTGTTACTGACGTTCAAAACTTGCATTGAAAGCCAGCTTAAACTCAAGGGAAAATTAAAGGAAGACAAGGAAATTCCACTTTGGCATAGATGAATAGCTTCCAGCAATATGTACGTTATTCAGTGACTGGACTTTGCTAGAGTTTAAAATATATGCGGAAAATACTTGTAGACACAAAGTTTTGAATGGCGGAATGAATGGAAGAGGTGAAGACAGAACACTCTATCACGCCTTTCTGTACAAACAGTACTCCACACCCAACTTGGCAATACTTTCAGCCTGTAGTCAACCAATCTGAAAATTACATATGTATGTACTATATGTAATTTATTCTCTCCCTTTTATGGGTTTAAGGGCCACAGCTCCCTTCAACTTCTTTCAGAACCATTTATGCTACCTCACACTACCTCACAGAAAAAACGAGTGTTAAATAGAATCAATTGTCGGGTTCCAATGGAGATACAACAAAACAGAATTAATGCGATATGAAATTCACTCATTTTACGAAAATGTGTCCAAAGGAATCAAATTACATCGTCCAAATGAACCACTTTTGTAGCCAGATTGGCACGAAATAAAATAAGTTTCAGAGAAGTAACTTCCCACTTGATAATTATTATAATTTGATTAAAAAACTCTTAAAGTCACAATGTATTCGTAATGGATACATCACGGAAATATTGAATGAATAAACTCAAGTTGTAAAAATTTTATGTGATTTGAAATGATACAAGGACTTTTCTGTAAACATCTTTCTTAGGTTAATTGGTGTGTTTGTAAACATAAAAGCACATTCACGAGCGTGAATTTTTGGTTCGAAGACACTCGACCTAAGGTACTAGATTAGACAGGAGTGCTCGACTGCCATGTTCGTGCCACTGTGCTTGGCGCACAGTTCAAATTATGATTTAAAAATCCTTTAGCATTGCATTTCAATTCCGCTGCCAACTGCACGCGATGAAAATTCATACGGATTTTAATTCCCATTTTAAGCGAGATTTTTATTATTTTATAAAGATATTGCGTTCTAAATTCATTAAGCCCTTTTCGCGGACCATATAAATGAATAAAATTATTTAATATCGTTCATAAAAATATCAACAATTATTCGCGTAATTCTTGGCAACCTCGCTTTCGCTGTCTCTTTTGCTCTCATGCTTACTGCATCGTTCTCACTCAGACTAGTTGCTTGTATCGGCACAGCAGCGAGCGAGCGCAGTGAAAGCGACGTTGCCATGATTCTCGAGTACAAGTGTCGAATTTCGTGAATTCGCCAAGTTAATCCCGTATAACTTTTCTCCTGCCGACAGAATCATTCTGAAAGTTTGCGTAATACATTTCGAAGTCATACTTTACAATATACTTGATTTTTACGTCGATTCTATTATTACGAATAATTTTTTTGGAGGATAAAAGAGTAAAAATCCAAGCGCTGACATAAGAGCTCATGTATTTCTACTCAACTTTGAAAACTTATAACTTGACACCCAGAGACCAGATGTTTTTAGAATTTGAGAAGGTGGCGTAAGGCACTATGAACTACATGTATATTAATTTTTATCAAATTCTAATCACTTGGCTCTCGCTCCAGGGCAACCATAATTCGGCCCTACCGACGATTTTCTAGACTGCGAAAATCCAGAAATCGGCTTCGCGTCGCGTAGGGCATGAATTGCAAAAGCAAATCCCACTTTAAACTTCATAAACACAGAATTACGAACACATAAGATAAGAACTCGCATTCGTAAAAGTGAAAATGTTGGTAATTGATTTTAAAAACGTCCGATATGGTTATATATTTTGGCGGAAGAATTATATTACCTTACGAAAATGATCAGGTCTTGGCGAAAAATGACTGCTTTGCTAATTTCGAGGTTATGTTTCCCAATTTTTGCTAAAAAATTAGGTGATTTCGAGGTTATATTTTCAATATCTACGAGTATTCTTTTGCTCTTCCTTGAATTGCTGAATAAAAATATAAAATGGTAATTGAGATATTTTTTAAATAATTGGAGTAAGAAGAGAAGTAAAAAAATACGATGCAAGTTTTTAAAGGGACTTAGTAACACTTCCATAAAGGAGTCCAAATTCCTGCAGAAAACAACCAACATAACCTCAAAATATTGGAACTTGTGTGGTTTTTAAACGGAATAGAATAGAACTTTCAAGGTTTCAAAGGGACTTGACACCCAATAAACGTCAAAATGATGGCATCTGTAAGTTCCGAAAGTGACTCAGTGATTTTTCTATAAAAGAATTCATTTCCCGCTGAAAAAAAACCGGGACTCTGACCACGGTGGCATTTGCAGAAATATGGGGTGTGAAAAAGCCTTTACGCCTAATGTCATTGTCAACTATTTCCAAAAGAACCACTTGTGATTAACACCTGGTTTTGACAGATTCCAAAGGAACCAGTTTTTCAGTAGAGCCGCAACATCATAGAACCTCTAGTTTTTTGTGTGCTGTTTCCTCCCCAGTACATCTTTCTAGAACATGCCCCCAGGATTCCAGATCGTAATCACAGACTCTATGTCTTCTTTCCTTTTCATCTATTCAAAAAATTCTCCTAATTCTATACACACGAGTGATCTTCCGGGGTTTTCACTTTCACTTACTATTTCCGTCATATGAGCGAGTGAGTTTAATCTTTCTTCAAGATCCTTGCATAGGATTACCCTTTTGGCATTTCCTCACTACATGCCCCTTGCCTTCTCTTCTTCTTTCCAGCCTCATGATCCAGCTTGCCCCTTGTCCATTCCCATCCAAGATCCACCTTATTCTATCATACACACTCTCACTAACTGTTTCTGCCCCAGTACATCTTTCTAGAACATACCCCCAGGATTCCAGCTCGTAATCGTAGGCTCTACTTCTTTCTTCTTCATCCATTCAACAATACCTACACTCTCTCATTCCTTTTCCCATCCTAGATCGTGTAAGTTTGCTCCACTTACTGTCCTTTTTTACGTTTCTCAAGTATTCTGGTTCTCCTTCCGTCTTCACTACTCTACTCTATCTGTTATACCTCGTTTCCACGATCATTCTCCTTCTCTCCTCTCCCTCCCAAACTATCCATTCATTCTGTATTTCTTGCCAAACTCTGACATCCGTGTTACCATGTATTACATCCGTGAACAGCAAAGATTCGGGTTCGCACAGTAATCAGTACGGTCTCAGGCAGCGATTGAGGAACCGTAAGCATTACTGTGCCGACAGCGATCGTTGCGGTGTAGAACCGCGGTGAGCGCTGTTACGACAGATCGCTTTACTAATGTGAACCGCAATTATTGCACCAAGGTTTTGTGTTCTACGCTGTTAAGAACCGTAAATGAAATGGTTCCAATTATCTGACATTGAATCATAGACTTTATAACATTTATATTAGCTAACCAACTTTTAATGAATTTTTCATGATGATTTTGCTAGTTATACACTTTTGCACCAAGAAATTTGCGGAAAATTTTTTTTCTTGAAAGTTACTCCAGAACATTTTCAAATGAACGTAGCAGTGGAAATCATTAGAATTTTACTTACCTTCATCCATGCTGATTTTATTTTCTGTCTTCATACCTGCATAATAATTGTTGTATTATAAAAATTATCAATATTAATGAAAAATTTCTTCCAAGCAATGAAAATATCATGTATTTCAGAGAATTTGCACTAAAAGTATATGATTACATCTCAAAATCTTAAGACAAAGTAGATTTACGAATCATAGTTATTTGAATATACTATCGTTTTTTATTTTCAATCACAAGGTCGTAAAATTTCAAAATTACGCGTAGAACCCAGCTGGAAAAATCCACGTAGTAATTCCTCGTGGTATTTTGATAGGGAATTATCATATGGCAATTCCACGTAGTGATTCCACATGGTAATTTTACGTGTAGTCACCGCGTGGTAATTTCTGGAAAAAAAATTCAAGTCTAAAAATTAAGAAAATACTTTTGTTCAAAAAAACTTTTTTGCACTTTTTTGACTTGACAATCCTTCAAATAAATTATCAAGTGATAATACTACGTAAAATCATCACGTGGCAGTTTCACTTCGACGTACGACGTGAACTCACCATGTACTACGTGAAATTACCACGTGAGTTCTTTAACTGGAAAAACTACAATCTTTAAGTAACGACTCGAGGAAGGCGTGAACAACGTTCATTCTTACAAAAGTTGCTTAAATACTAACTTAAATACCAGATTGAATGCTTATATCAAACATCATATTACTTTTTTACTTCCCTACAAGTTACAAAGTGTTTTTTTGTACATTCTAAGTGCTCCTTGGGAGTATTGCAACTAGTAGAACTATGAATTACGTTTAATCTATGCGCTACTCAGATCTAACATTGAGGTATGTACTGACTCCCCGACTTAGTGGAACATATGCGTGAAACCGAGCAGTTTTGTAGTTTTGCCACTGTTAAGCATTACCAAATTTTTTAATTAAGAAGATAACCATCATGAATTTTGTAGGCATGGTAGTGTTCCACATAGTATGTGTATGTAGTGATATTTTTCAAAATTATTTTTTGGAAACAACGTAATTTGTTTATTTATATGAATAAATTATTAACTTGGAAAATCACTTTCTTTTCGCTGTAGTATATATTCAATTCGTTATGTATACTGCTTATTAATATATATTTCCAATGCATATATAATATATATGATAATATATATGAATATATATATTCCAATGTATATTTATTCTCTCAGACTTGTTCTATTTATTTATTTTATTCTTAAACTATTGATTCTAGTACACCTCAGGAAAGCAAAATTTAAATATCAATATTCTCACATGCTAAATATTTATGGTAGAAATATCATCATATAGCAAAAATTTCTTGTAAACGGAATGTATTTCACACAAAGTGAGGTTAAGATTTTCAAACAATGCTAAAATGACATATTAACCGTCCTACCCGTATAATCGACGTTCTCGCGAACACTTTGGAGCATTGGTGCGAGGAACACCTCAATTATGAACTGTTTCTACTCGTTTTCCACCAATTTTATCGAAATAAATATGAGACCAAGACGCGCTAGTAAAACGACAAAAAAGACTGCCTGTCAATGGTAATGCAATCTGTCGTAATAGCGATCTCTGCAGTTTTAGACAGCAATTCTTGCGGTCCGCACAGTGATGTTTACGGTCTTACGGTCTCGATCGCTGTCGGAGACAGTACGGAATTACTGTGCAAACCTGAATCTTTACTGTCCGCATAGCAACCTTAGCTGTTTGTTACACTTTTTCGTCCACGAAGTAACTATCGCGGTGCGGACAGCAACCATTGCGGTACTTTTTTCTCCGTGTACTTCTCATACCCCTTCTCAGCTTCTCTTTACAGTTCCATGATCTCTTCCTCTCTTTTAAAAATCTTTCAGAATCCCTTCAAATACCATCAAATTCATGAAATCTATTGAAAATTCTTTGGAATGTTTTAAAATATCCTAAATTCTTAAAATTTTTTTCAAATCTTTGGATATAATTGGCATTAATTGAAAAGCTCTTCAAATCTTTGATACCCCTCAATTGTTGTGAATAAATATTTTAAAATTCATTACAATCTTATAGAACATAAGAAATCCTTCCAAATTTTCCGGAATTAAAAAAATTTCTTCAAAACCGCATGGGATTTCCAAAATCTTTGGAAATACCTTGATTTATCTTAAAATCTCTTTAAATCTCTTCAAATCTCTTTGAATCTACAAAATCCGTTGAAATTTCTCAAAAATCCCTTGGAATCTCTCAGAATATCTTAGAAACCTTATAGGTCCTATAAAATTGTTCCAAATCTCCCGAAATTCTATGAAATTCCTTAAAATCGTATGAATCTTTTAAAATCCCTCAAAATCAATGAAATCCTTGGAAATTCCTCGGAATCTTTTGAAATATTCTAAAATATTTCAAATCCTTTGAAATTTTTTCAAATTGCGTACAATTTTTAAAAGCTCTTGAGACTTTCTTGAACTCTTTTAAAATGCCCTGGAATCTTTAAAATCCTTTAAAATCCTCTGAAATTCATTCAGATTTTCGAAATGTACAGAAAATTCTTTGGACTCATTTGAAATATACTAAATTCTTCTACATCTGTGAAAATACTTTGAATCATTTGAAAATCTCTTCAAATCTTTAAAATCATTCGAAATCCCTTAATTCTTGTAAATGAATTTTTCGAAATGCAATGAACTATTATAAAATCCCTCGAAAGAGCCTTTTAAATCCCTTAAAATTATCAAAGTCCTCAAAAAATCTTATAAAATCGCTTGAAATCCATTGTAGTTCCTCAAAAATCTTTCGAAATGTTTAAAAATCCTCTGAAATTGCTTCGAATCTTTCATATTATCCGAAATTCTTATAATTCCTATAAAATCCTTTGAAATCTTTCGAAATTCAAAGAAATTCTTTAAAACCGCATGAAATTTTTGAAATCCTGCACAGAAAAACAGTGGTGTCATTTTTGTTGCAGCTCTTTTATTATGTTCTCGAAAAAAGATTTTTCTTCAAAATAAGAAATTGTGACATGAACATAGCTGCATTCTTATTCTCCGTTGTCTCATTTTTGTTGCAATTCAAAACAACACCGAATTGTTGTTTTCCTATATGTGAAATCTTCTAAAATATTTGAAGTCCTACGAAATCTCTTAATCCTTATAAAATTCTTTGAAATTTATAGAAACATAGAATGTTTACAATTTTTTTACATCTATTGAAATCTTTAAAAAATCCCTTGAAATCTTATAAAAATCTTTTGAAATCTGACATCCTTCGAAGTCCCTTGAAATCATTAAAAATACTCGAAAACCTTTTAAATCCCACGAATTTCTTCAAAATCCTTATAAAGTTTAGGAAATTCTTTGCAATTCTACTAAATTTTTTTAAATCTCTATTAAAGTCCCTTGAAGACTTTGAAATAATATTAAATCCTCTAATTAATTTATGTGAAATTCCTTTAACTGCCTTCAAATTTTTAAAATCTCCTAAAGTTCCGTAAAACATTTGAAAGCTGTGAACATTGCTTAAAATGATTAAAATCTTTGGAAATTCTACGAATCCCCTTGAGAGCTGTTGAAATCCTTTGCGATACTTTTAAATCTCTTGAAATTTTTTTAAATACTTTAAAATTTCTGTGAACCGTTCAAATATTTTTAAATCTCCTGTACTAGCTTTTAAGAAATTTGCTTACAACCGCTTTTAGGGCTGGTCTGCATGACTTTTACCGGACCGATTGACCAATCCCAGTTCGCTTCTGTGCATAGGTACTATTTAAAATTACACAATTTTAAATTATCCAGTTTCAAGATGTTTAATTTAAACTGTTTAATGGAAAAAAATTTTAATTTTAAAAGCTTCTAATTTGAAATTGTTCAGATTTTGCTTTTTTGGATGAAATTTTCTTTTGACATAAATTTCATCCCTTTCTAGCAATCATGCACTATATATGTATATGTTTCAATTCCTTTTTGTAGATTATTAGTTTGCAAAATCAACCAGCTCCCATCAATTTCATCCATTGCATTAGTAAATTGAACAGGAAAAAACATACACTAAATACTATGAACAAAACAACAATTTCCCTTGCTTATTAACTTCATTACAAAAAATAGAACGTAGACCTTCAGTTAAAAGTAAGGTCACGAGAGTAGTAGACGTGTGAATACATTTGGCATTAATATTGTGAAAATTTCGAAAATATAAGAGTAGCTTCCAGAATGTTTCCAAATATTATAGCTTTGCTGTCAGTATTTCTTTCAGCATTTTACTTTCTTCGATGCGAAAGCAATTTAAATAATTCAGAGTGGTTAAAGGGCTTAACAAATTATATCGAACACGATTTCTCCACGCATCAAATACTGTTAATTATTAACCAAGATCTTTTAAGAAAAGAATCCAAAATCGAGAGAATTCTTCAGGCAATCAATTCAATCAAGCCAAGTATCCACTTTCTTGTGCGACCTTCAACGGAAACAGAAGCAAAACAGGATTTGAAACGATTCCCAGCCTTTAGATTTGCAAGGACAACTTTCTTTATAATAATCGATTATCAGGATTTAAAAATCGCACAAGAAACAATAAAGTTGATCAAAGCCTCGTTAAAAGGGCGTTTTCGACCGAAGTGTTTAGTCCTTCAATTTCCTGAAGTGGTAACATCACATGAATCCAATGAGAAGATGTTTTTTAGGAATGCATGGAATAATCAATTTCTGGACATCAGTATCCTTGAGATTGTTGGAAACACATCAAAAGTGCAATACTATAATCCATTCATGAAGATTTATTCGACGAAAAGATTCACATCAAAAACATCACTGTTTCCAGACAAACTACGAAACATGAACGGATTTCAGATAGAAGCAGCAAGCGTTCATTCGCCTCCCGAAATCTGTATCCAACGGAACTCAAGTGGTTATCCAATTAACATTTTTGGCCCTAGCCTACGTATATTTGAAGCTTTTGCGACGTCCATGAACTTCAAAATTCATGTTGAAACAGAATACGGAGAAAAATATCCGGTAAATAATCTATTTCGTCAGTTGTTCCAGAACAAAGTCCAACTCGCACTGATGCGAACCATCACAAAGAAATTCTGCAGAGATTCTTGTTTAGAACATTTAGTTATTGGATTAGGAAGTTCTAATGCTCTGACAGCAAAAATGGAGAATCATCAGATACATTTCGCTGTCTGGAGTTTCATGTATTCACTATGCCCAATAGCAGTATTTTCTGGAATTATCTGTCTGCTGATGTATGCTTTGAAACAGTACAGTAATGACTGGAATCTATCTTTCACGATGCAGGTCGTTTTGAGTTTAACAGTTCCTCAAGAACCTGTAAATTGGAAGGCAAGAATCATATTTGCCTATATGGTTAGCGTGAGTTTCATGTACTCTTCGCAACTTCTTGCAATGCTAACGAGCGTAAACTTGCAGTCGAAATCAAATTCGAAAATAAAAACCTTGGACGAATTGGATAAATCAGGACTTATACTTATAGCTGACCCAGTAGCCATTAGTTGGATGAATAGTGATATCCAAAACTTGAAAATCGTAAAACAATCGTTGCTTCGTTTTTCTTCAACAGAGGAGTGTGCTCATTATGCAATTACAAATAGGAATATCAGTTGTCTCCTGATGAAAACAGCAGCAGATTATTTTCAATTGCGTTTCAGGAATGAAGATGGGAAATCCTTGATAAACATTGTGGAAGAAACTTTTGCTATATCAACAGAAGGATTTTATCTAGAACCAGGATCACCTTATGCTGAGAGATTTAATGGCCTTCTACTGAGACTTATGGCATTTGGAGTTTTCCAGAAATTGAATAACAATTTTGTGCCAACAACATCGATTTCGGGGATGGCAAAAAAAGCCTTAGGTCGTCTAAAGATCGGACACACTCAACTTTTGCCAGTCCTTGTAACAACTCTTCTCGTTGGATATCTGATTTCCGGCATCGTTTTTATGATTGAAATTATCGCTGTGAAGATGAAGAAATCCTAATTTTGTGGTATCTATTCTATTTGAAGCGTTCGCGACGTCCCAAACTTCAAACTACATGTTGAAACAGGATGCAGAGAAAAATACCCGGTAAATTATATATTTCGTCGGCTGTTCCAGTACAAAATCCAATTTGCACTAGTGCGAACCATCGCAAAGAAATTCTACAGAGATTCTTGTTCAGAACATTTAGTAACTGGACGAGGAAGTTCTCATGCTCTGTCGATAAAAATGCAGAATCATGAGATACTTTTCGCTGTCTGGAGTTTCCTGTATCCACTATGCCCCGTCGCAGTATTTTGAGGAATTCTCTCGCTGCTGATGTATTCTTTGAAACGGTACAGTAATGAATGGAATTTGTCTTCTGCGATGCATGTCGTATTAGGTTTAATGGTTGCCCAAAAACCTGTACATTGGAAGGAAAGAATCAGATTTGCCTATATGCTTATCGTGAGTCTCATGTACTCTTCGCAACTTCAAGCAATGCTGACAAGTGTAAATTCGTGATCTGAATCAGATTCAAAAATAAACACCTTGGCCGAATCGAATGAATCAGGACTTATAGCTCACACAGTAGCCATCAGTCGGATGAGCAAGGATATCAAAAATTTGAAGATCGTAAAACAATCATTGCTTCGTTTTTCTTCAATTGAGGAGTGTGCTCGTCATGCAATTATTTCGTGGAAGAAACTTTTGCTATATAAACAGAAGGATTTTATCCATAAACAGGATCACCTTATGCTGAGTCATTCAATGGCCTTCTACTTAGACCAACTAACGATCGAATATAATAAACTTTTGCCAGTTATTGTAACCTTTATTCTTATACTTTATTCTTCTTAATTCTAAAATAAAATCTTTATTCTTCTTAACTTCTTCTTCTATTCTTCTCGCTGGATATCTGATTTTCGGAATCGTTTTTATGAATGAAATTATCGTTGTGAAGATGAAAAAATATTCATTTTGTGGAAACTAATGAAGAAGTCATTACCGGAAAGTTTTATCAACTTTTCTTGATTACTATAGATTATAAGATGAAATCAGAAACTAAATTTAGTTCACATTATCTATATCTTTTATAAACATGGTCATTGGAAAAATGTATAAAATAGAATTTTGTAAATCTAATGAAATGATTTCTCAATAATTATAAGAAAGATTGTACGAATATAATAATGATCAAAGTAATACATACTTTATTTAGGTACGTGAGAATAAAGAAATTCGAATTGGTCATATTAAAATCTTGAAAGATGTTAGAGTTTTTTTAAAAGTATGTTTTGAAAATATCATAGGATGTATCGAGTTTGTGAACTTAATTTCTAGATATAAAATTGTTAAATTTAAAACAGTGGGTACTTAATAAATGTAGCTATAAAAATGTTATGATTCGTTCATTAAATGAAATGTCTGTTTGCGTTTGCGTGATAATCATCTAGGATCTAAAATTTTGGTACTGTTAATTTGAAATTTTGAAACAGCTTACAAGAGGCTTTTGCATATTTTGCAATGAAAGATTCAGTTAAAGATAATAAAAAATGTTGATGCTTATAGTATAAGAGATTTTTATCAATTTTAATTTTCGCTTTTTTAACATCTTTAGTATGATCAATAACTGAAGAGTGGCAGTACCGAACTAGATATCCAACAAAATAGGAATTTTTCAAGAGAGCGAAAAAACATTCTGTAAAATCGAAATCATCATTTAGAGATGAAACAAATATCCACTAAATATCCACAAAAATAAAAACTTACTCCTGAAATATGGGGATGCTGAACAGAAATAAAAAATTATCGATGCCAAAAAATTATTCCGCTTCGAGGACATTCAAATTAAAAATCGCAGTATCACAGTATGACAGTAATTTTTTTTCGAAAAATCCGAAAAAATAAGAAAATTAAAATTTTATTCAAATTTTTTGAAATTATTGTATCAAAGAATGATATTGTGAATGAGTCCTTTTACCACGATGTGTACTCGTATTTGATTTTTCGAGTGCTTTTTATGCAATAAACCTATCTTCAAAAAAATGTTGGTTATCTAGTTCTGTACTAGCATTCTCCAACTCTCGAAATAATTAATAATATTTTTCAGACTTCTGATGCTTATACTTTCAAAAGTAAATTTACATAAAGAATATTGATTACATGTTTTAATAAATTGCCAGTTTATTTTTATAAGCGGCTCCAGCACCTTCATGGATATTAACTAGTTTTTACTTATTTTCTTGCTGGTTCGGAATTTGTTGGACCATGAAAAAAAAAGTTAGCAAAATGTTTTTTTTATTACCGTAAAACTGGGTGAAGTCGTTCACCGATAAATTCGCAGCAAATAAATTTCAAAAATAAAGTTTGACAGATCCACTAATTAAAACTGTGAATAATATATTTTTTTTTTTCCTAGGAAATTTGATATTGAATTTTGAAATATAAATTTAGAGGTGAGCGACTTTACCGTACATGAGCGACTTTACCCCGTTTTACGGTACGTGAGCACCATTGTCTAAAATTTAGTAATCGCTGTATAAATGTAAATTATAAAGTTCCTGAGCTGTTAATAATTTGCTCAGAATTGAGTGAAATTTCAAATTGCATTGGTTAATAATAAATCTTGTTTGAAATAATGAAGAAAAGAGGAAATGTGTGACACTTACTAGAACACCTACATACTTTTTTGTATTTATTGATTTTTTTGCACTTTCATTTGACTATGTTTTCCTTCTGAAATTGCTAACCATCCAGCGAAATTGTCACCTCACCTACTTTTTCCAGCTGATAATTCATTAACAGCACCACACTGCAGGAGGTCTTTGCAAACAATCAATAATTTCCCTTCGTTGCATTAGAAACACGATAACAAAAAAAAATTCTGCTAGCTAATTTATTTGAATAATTTTTTTTCATAAACTAATATCAAAGTTATCAACGCAGAAAAAAACATTCTCAAGGTCAAAATTTCTTTTCTGTGCCAAAAGAATGTGATGAACTGATAATAAAAATAATAAGTAAAACAATTGCGTTGCATTTCTATGCAAAACCTGATATTTGTATATAGAAATATTCTGCAATTTCTTCGAACTTGCTGTATTAACTTGTTTTCAATTTCTCACGAATTTTCTTTAATAGCTAATGCCATCAATATATTTCACAGAGAGATTTTTCTTTAGTAACTGAGAACATATATATACTGCCACTTCGGCTAGAAAAAAAATTGCACCAATTTCCATCGAACTTTTCCAACTCAAACTTACAAGTACTACTCCTCTTCACCATCCTACCTCAAACTTCCTCAATACCCTCGAGTGCCTACCCAACTCTTCAACTCCTCTCAGAAATTTATCACTTGTTATTGCAAATTCTCAACATTCTTCAACTCCAGAAAAATAAAGCTAAATAAAAAAAAACATACCTCCAGGCAGGCTTTTCCTCCAAACCGAGAAGGAAAGAGAAAAAAAAAAAATAAACAAAAAAAAAAAAAACTCAGCACTCTGAAAAGAGTTCGTGCGAGAAGCAAGTTTCGAACAATGTACTGAAAATTGAGCATGCATGAAGAGTGGATACTGAACACTGAACATCCTCGTAGTATGTAGTTAGTGCCCTCACAAGGAGGGGTGGCGTGATGCGGGACGCCGATTCGACTGGAGCTTCACATGGTGAAAGTAAATTAAAGTCCAGTAGACATGTGTTTTTTCTTTCGATCCAGTGAGCCTTAGTTTCCGAGATATTTAGGTTTGTGTATTTACGCTTTTGAATCTAAAAAAAAAAGAAACTTTCGAGTCAGATGTGTCCATCGTTCTTTAAAACAAATCTTGAAGATTTGTATAACGACTGTATTTCCTACTGTGGTCGTGTCTGTATTTCTTGCAATGCTTATTTCGCGTTTTAACGCTTCTTCTCCAAGTATTCCTACAGGCAATACATTATTTTTCACAATTTCAGCACCATAGATAAGAATCTTGTGAACCAGTTGTGGCATGAGATACCAAGAGTAGTTACTGATGTACAGTTCAGCAATAGATTTGCATATTTTGTCAAAAAGAAGATGTTCTATTGGAAGTTGAATGGATAACGCTATTAGGCTGTTCTTGAAGTTTAGAAGCATCTCATGATCTAGTCCTAAACATTCACTCAGCAATTTAGGATTCCCGAAAGCTCGGCGAGCAGTATCGCCATCATAAGTGGTTCCGCTTCCACCCGCTTTAGGTCTATCTACTTTGAGTGCTAATTTTTCCCAAAGAATTTTTGGACTTCACTTACTCTTTTTGCGCACATTGTTCCATGCACCTCGCTTGCCATTTGCCATGCTTTCATGTCTAATCTATAAGAGATATGCAGGCAGGTTTCAAAAAAATGTATCCATGCATGCAGAGGACTAACTCCGTACAGTAGTGACGTCGGATTTGGATAGAAGGTGTCAAATTGCATATTAGACAGTTTATTAAAATGCTTAGGAGTTGCGTGTCAGATAGGACGAGTTTCTATAGATTTTGTGTCTGTTATAATATATAACGCCTTTCCATCTATGAGGGGCATGAATAAACAGAAGTGAAATACTATTTTGACAGTGCCTGTGTCAGCGCCCAACGAATGTTCATAAACTTCTAATTTATCAATCTCGTTGTCAACTCTTTCCTCCTGTTTTAAAATAACATCTGCTGATTCATGAACATATTGCAGTCTAATTGAACGACAGGATGTTGCGGATTGTGATGATCTATTATGCCTCAATATTACATTAGATGAAGTTGATAAACGTCATGGAATAAGAGTTGTGGAGAACAAGTTTTCATCATTAATAACCAAATCGGGCGTATTTTTGTATTGCTGCTTATACAAAGAATGACCTGAGCTCCTATCGAAATCCCAAAAGCACATTAACACTACTGCTAATTCTGTCAAACTTTCGGTCGTTCATTTGTTATTATTCGTTTAGCAGTATGGTTCAGTTATCTTCGAAGTGAAACTGTAGCTTCATTATCAGTGATAGATACAAGTTCTTTCGGTGGTCTCCATTGTTCTTTGGTAGCTCTAACGTGTTGATACGCGAAGAAAATATCTGTACCTTGCTCTTTTACCAAACAAAGCATACGTATATAATCACCTTTCGAAAGAGATCGATCTAACAGATAAGATAAAGCCTTTTCAGAAGTTAATTTCTTAGCTGCTTTTGAATCTTGTATCAGTTTCCTAATTTTTTCAGTAAGATTCTCTTGGATCTCTCTGAGAACTGTAGCTGAATCTTTTTCCCCTGATTTTTTTGCTGCATAACGACAGGCACTTAAAAGTTTTATAGGATCATTTACATTTCTATTTGAAATTTCTCCTGATGTCCTATGTTTTGACCTTTGAGATAATAAATTAAATGAGAGAGTCGGACGACTCAAGCCTTCAGATGAATAATTAAGTTTTTCAATGCTAAAATCAGGAATATCGAAGTTTGAATTCAACCAACCTTCACTTTTAGACTCAAATTTATGTTTTGTTCTTTTCACTTCTTGCCACTTTTGATTCCGTTTGTATCTTTGACTTCTGAGAGAAGTTGTAAATTCATTTCATTGAGTGGCTTGAAGATCTCCGAGCTGCATTTTACTTTTTTGGAAACCATAAGCAACTGCCACGTCAATATCATCCTGCTCAGCCTCAAGTTAAGGTGAACTTAAAAGAACGTTAAGAATTTCACGTTTCGTAAAAATAGACATTTTCGCTTTAACACAAAACTCCAATTAACGAAATTAATGTCTCCCTGAGAAATGTCAAACTGAAAAAGAAGACTGATCGAGAGAAAAATAAAAGAGATACCATATGAACTTCAGGGAGAGTGCGAGAATTTTTTCATCCATTAATCTGTAGCGATATATTATCACATAAAAAATACGAAATTGATATTGGCTCCGAAATATGCTTATACGTTCATGAAAAACCAAAAGTGGCAGCCAGTGGCAGCATATTTGAAACTACAATAATTAACGAGTGGAATGATCCCTGAAACAACTTAAAAGTACATGGTACTTGGTGGTACTTTAAAGCGGAAAAATGTCCAGTATTTAAAAATAAAAAATTGTGCATGTAAACTCTCCTGTTAATCGTAAATGATCTAATATTACAAGTGATTTAGTACCCACAGGTACTCTAAAGACGGTTCCAATGAGTAATAAAAACTTTAAACATTGCAATTTGTACTAAATTAAAGAAATTAATATATTTCCTGAAAATTTGTGATGTTCATTTTAAGACATTTTACGATTTGGACAGACACTAGAGACTTTATTTGAGAATGAAATCTCGTGAAATTTTGTATATAACTACTATAACATACGTGTGTAACAATAACAATTCCCTTTTATGTAAATTTACTCAAGCCTCGATATCTTGAAAACTAAGACCTATTGGATCGAAAGAAAATATACGCATGTAATGGATTTTGATGCACTTTAATCCTGTAAAACCCGAGTGAAATCGGCGTTCCACCTCTCGCGACCTCACCTTGTTAGTATGTATCATACAGTTAGTACAAGTACATTCGATATGTGAGAGCCTTAATGACAGTTCTTTTGGATTTTTGTCTTGTTGCAGAATCGATGCGCCTGTCGACTAGAACAAACGTCGTGGGATGTAGTTGACGTTGCTCTTTCTTGAGAGAACGTTAGCAAGGCGGCTGGAGGAGTTGATTGAGGCGGAGGCTGAGACGGGGGTGGGAGGAGGAGGAGGTAAAAGGGGGTGGGTATGGGGGGAGGGGGTTGGGGAGTGGAAGAAAGTAAGGGTGCGAATGTGTGTCTGTGTGTAGATGCGCGTGCTCACGTATGAGTGAGAGACACGTGAAAGATCTTGGGAGGGTAACTGTGACAGAGGAGCCGGCTCGACAGACATGAACGTAACATTAGTGCCTGAGACCCTGAGCAATGAGAGTTCAAATGGCAGCGAATTCTTTGAATCCGGAAATTCGCAATACTCACCTGTGGGAAAGACACTGTTAATCATTGTCGCGACCTGCCTCAGTCTCGTCACCGTCATTGGCAACATCATGGTCATGATCTCGTTCAAGATCGACAAGCAACTGCAGACGATCTCGAACTACTTCCTGTTCAGCTTGGCGGTGGCTGACTTCGCGATAGGGCTGATCTCGATGCCACTCTTCACTGTTTACAATGTCCTGGGATATTGGCCACTAGGGCCACATATTTGCGACACCTGGCTCGCACTTGATTACCTTGCGAGCAACGCCTCCGTACTCAATCTACTCATCATCAGCTTCGATAGATACTTCTCGGTTACGAGGCCCCTTACTTACAGGGCTAAGAGGACCACGTACAAGGCTGGCATCATGATTGGTGAGAAACTCTACCTATTTTACATTTTTGTTGTTGTAAGCTTAGTATGAAAACCCTTGCAGTTAACAAAAGTCGCATAAAGTCCCCTCAAGTTCATTAGAGTTTTAAGACATGATTGGTGAGAAATTGTACCTATTTTCTATTTTCTATTTGTAAGTTCAGTATGAAAGCCCTTACAGTTTACAAAATTTGCATAAAACATACTACAGTTCATCACAGGATACCATTGGTTTGAAATTTGTTGCATCTCATTTTGAACAATGAAAATTTTTATTTGTTTTTGTGTCTCAAAAATGTTGCAACTCAAATCTACACCGAATTCGGCGTACTTTTGAAGATCGGCGTTTTGCAGTGATTAGAGTCATATAAGACATGATTGGAGAGAAATGCACCTATTTTCTATTTTATATTTGTAAGCTTGGTATGGAAACCCTTATAGTTTACAAAAGTCACCTAAAGTACCTTAAAGTTCATTGGAGTCCTACGACATGATTAGTGAGAAATTGTACCTATTTTCTATTTTCTTATTGTAAGTTTAGTTTGGAAGTCCTTATAGTTTACAAAAGCCGCATAAAGTACCTTAAAATTCATTAGAGTCCTAAGACATGATTGGTAAGAAATTGTACCTCTTTTCTATTTTCTATTTGTAAGTTTAGTATGGACGCCCTTATAGTTTACAAAAGCCGCATAAAGTACCTCAAAATTCATTAGAGTCCTAAGACATGATTGGTAAAAAATTGTACCTATTTTCTATTCTCTATTTGTAAGTTTAGTATGGAAGCCCTTATAGTTTACAAAAGTCACATAAGTACCCTAAAGTTCATTAGAGTCATAAAACATGATTGGTGAGAAATTGCACCTTTTTCATATTTTCTAATGATTGTGGGTTCAGAATGAAAGCCCATATAGTTTACAAAAGCCGCAGAAGTACTTTATAATGTCCATCAGATCCATAAGACACTAAATCTCTGTAAAACCCTTAACGAACGCGACGCGAGAGTAAAATAAGAAGTCACATTGAAATCTAATTAGGAATTCGAATATAAAGTCCCACTACACGGTAGGGCTCAACTAGATTTAATTGAATGGTGCTTGCAGACGAAATTTTTTGGTTGATTATGGTTTTCTGGCACCACACAAAAGTTTCCAGACCAAATTCAAAATCATCTCCTGAGTCCTTTTTGAAAAAAGACCATTTTTTGAATGAAAAATGATATGTAGAATTTTCATACAAGTGGATGGTAAATGTTGTTTTCAAGCTTTTTTTGTTTTCAATTTATGAAGTGGCAACAATAATAGGCAACAATGTGACCCCTTTCCAGCTCTAAACACGGGATCACTCTGCTGTAGCCGGACGAATTATTTTGGATAAATTCGTCCGGCTACTGGCAGTGTACTGTAGCCGGATGAATTAATTTTGTCTAAAACGACCGCCTAAACGGACTTGTATCCACATCCAATTTTGTTTACCCATTTTCAATAACCCTATATCTCGTGAGTTATTTTTTATTTTTCTTTAACGTAAAAATTGAATTTTTTATCGACATCCGCAGCAAAGATAGCTCCAATTTTAGGATAGTGTTACCTTCAGATTGTCCACTTCCACGCGTGTTTCCTCGAAGCAAGATAATTTTTTCTAATCAAACTATTTTGACCTCAATTCAGCAACACTTCCGCTCAGAAGTGGACTTTTTTATCTTTAAATAGTAATTTCGATTTTACAGAATGTTTCTCGCTCTCTTGAAAAATTTTGATTTTGTTGGTTATCTAGTTCTGCACTGCCACCCTTCATTACACATGAGTTGGAAATAGTACTAGACCCTTTTTAACTTCTGGATTCAGAAAAGATAATTTAAGTATCTTGTAGGTAATTCTTGCACATAAAAATTTCAAAACTTTAAAAACTGTCCAATGGAAAACATATATGTATATTATAAAAAAATCTACAACTTTTGTATCTATGACTCTTTCACATAACCTCAAAATGTCCGAGAAAAATGCGAAAAACCGTCTTTTTTTATCTATTTTTTATTTTTCATTCCTGCAAAAATAATTTTATTTGGACGAAACTTGGTGAAAGTATACCTTTTTATGTCTTCAATATCCACAAATTTTTTTGCAGATGGAAAAATGAAGAGGCTTCCGAGAAAATCATTTATTCCGGCCCGAAACACTTTCTTCTCAAATTAAATTTGTCCTTCAGAAAATCATCGTACAGAGTTTTTTTAGGGCTCAATTTTTTTGTTTTGACATATAATTTTTGGTCAAATGAAAAAAAATAGTCCCTATTCAAAAACATGCTCAAAAATGGAAAAATCTCGAAAAGTGACTTTTGCAACAATCAATTTTTCACCAAATGTTGATAATTTGTTTAAATTTTAAAATATTTCAAGAAACTGATTACACCATTCAATTTAACGGGAAAAAATACTAAAGAAACTGTTTTATCATTTGACCAGAAGCTTCATTCTTGAACACTAACGCTATCAGCATTTAAGTCGAATAATGAAGCTTCAGATAAATAAGAAAAAATACGAATTTTTAAATTTGTTTTGCCTTGAAATCAATTAGCTTTTGAATTTTTGTTTAATTTATAGATGTATAAGCAATTATCAATAAAACTATTCAGAATTTAGATTTGTTTTCAAAAATATTTCATTTCTCAAAATTTTTACACTATGAATGTTTACAACATAATGTACATATTAAAAATAAATAAATAAACAATATTACGATAGTCTGGGTCTTTTTGGCATCATTTCAAATTGATCTTCATAGCCCGAATTTTCAGTATGGTATACTGGGTTTCTTCCTGATCTTCAAACGTTTCTTCGATATCGCTCAATTCCTTGGATAACTGAATTTCCGGGTTCAAGCAAAGACTTGGCTGCTCGATTTCATGTGAAACATCTTCGTATTTATCGAGATATTCCGTTCGGTCAAATTTCTAACAATTGTCCAAACCATGACATTTTGTACATAAATCTGTACATCGCAGTCCATGCTTTCGACACCCACATCTATTACCTTCGCAACTCGTTTCGCAGCTGCAAGAGATTGTTTTTAATAAATCTTCAAGTATGACTAAGGCTTCTGTAAAGCGAGGCATGAGTACTTTTGAATTATTGACAGTTTTTTCTTTCTAGCCCCACTTGGTTGCAGTTATTTTGTTTCCACGCCACGTTTGAAGCTGAAAGTATGCTCTGGAAGAGTGTTGTGTAGCTGTTCCAACAGTTGGTGGTAATCTTTCTAATTTAAAAGTAGACTTTGCAGTCAATACTTTGTTTTGCTGAAATCTCAAATCGTCTAGAGATAATTTATCATTTGTGCACTTGTAAATGGATGAAATTAACTTACAATCATTTCAAGCAATGATTTTTGGTTCTGCATCAGTCTGATTGAAAGGCTCTACCAACTTTCTCAACTCGGGAGTTTTAATAAGTTAATTGAGTGTTATTTTTTTTTCTTTGCCTGCAAGAGCAGATGTTGTACCACAGCCAGTAAAACAATGTAGAAAACTATTTGACGAATATATTGAGTATTTATTTATAATATTGAGTATTAATTTGACATATATTGAACGAAGATTATCGTTCAATTGTTGGTTTTCTACATTGTTTTACTGGCTGTGATACAGCATCTGCTTTTGCAGGCAAAGGAAAAAAAAGCAACATTTAATTCACTTATTAAAACTCCCGAGTTGACAAAGTGGGTAGAGCCTTTTATTCAGACTGATGCAGAACCAAAAGTCATTGCTCGAAATGGCTGTAAGTTGATTTCATCAATTCACAAGTGCACAAATGATAAATTATTTCTAGACGATTTGAGATTTCAGCAGTACAAAGTATTGACTGGAAAGTCTACTTTTAAATTAGAAAGATTACCACCAACTGTTGGAGCAGCTACACAACACTCTTACAGAGCATACTTTCAGCTTCAAACGTAGCTTGGAATCAAAATAACTGTAACCTAGTGGGACTGGAAAAAAGAAACTGTCAATAATTCAAAAGTACTCATGCCTCGCTTTACAGAAGCCTCAGTCATACCTGAAGATTTACTGAAAACAATCTGTTGCAGCTGCGAAACGAGTTGTGAAGGTAACAGATATGGGTGTCGAAAGCATGGACTGCGATGTATAGATTTATGTACAAAATGTCATGGTTTGGACAATTGTTCGAACTTTGACAAAATTTCGGAAGATTCCGATGAATACGAAGACGTTTCACGTGAAACCGAGCAGCCAAGTCTTTGCTTGAACCCGGAAATTCAGTTGCTCAAGGAATTTAGCGATATTGAAGAAACGTTTGAAGATCAGGAAGAAACTCAGTATGATGAAAATTCGGACCATGAAGATCAATTTGAAATGCTGCCAGAAAGACCCAGACTAGCGTAGTATTGTTTATTTATTTAGTTTTAATATGTCCATTATGTTGTAAACATTCATAGTGTGAAAATTTTGAGAAATGAAATATTTTTGAAAACAAAAATTTAAATTCTGAGTAGTTTTATTGAAAATTGCTTATACATCTATAAATTCAACCAAAATTCAAAAGCTAATTAATTTCACGGCAAAACAAATTTAAAAATTCGTAATTTTTATTATTTATCTGAAGCTTCATTATTCGACTTGAATGTTGATAGCGTGAGTGTCCAAAAATGAAGCTTCTGGTCAAATAATAAAACACAGTTTCTTTCGTATTTTTTCCGTAAAACTGAATGGTGTAATCAGCTTTTTAAGATATTTTAAAATTTAAACAAATTATCAACATTAAGTGAAAAATTGATTGTTGCAAAAGTCACTTTTCGAGTTTTTTCCATTTTTAAGCATGTTTTACAATAGGGACTATTTTGTTTTCATTTCACCAAAAAGTACATGTCAAAACGAAAACATTGGGCCGTAAAAGAACTCTGTACGATGATTTTCTGAAAGACAAATTTCATTTGAAAAAAAAAGTGTTTCGGACCGGAACAAATGACTATCTCGGAAGCCTCTTGATTTTTCCATCTGAAAAAATTTGTGGATATTGAGGACATAAAACGGTATACTTTCCCTAAGTTTCGTCAGATTAAAGTTATTTTTGCGGAAATGAAAAATGAAAAACGAAAAAAAAACACGGTTTACGAATTTTTCTCGGATATTTTGAGGTTCGGTGAAAAAGTCATTGATACAAAAGTTGTAGATTTTTTTATAATCTATATGTTTTCTATTGAACACTTTTCTCTCTGACGTCAACTTTCGCCAGAAATCACAATAATACCATTGTCACCCCTTTTCACCCCCCTCAAATCAACCCCACCACATCACTGCTCACGCATTAATTTTTTTTATGTTTATTATAAGCGACTTGACCATTTCCAATTGTCCAAGTGCTGTTAGCAATTTTCTTTTGTCCAAAGTGTAATTCGCCTGGACTACAAGTCGCTTTCCTATATGAATAAATAAATTTACCAACCATGTGAAATTATTTATTAGTGGACTTCTACGTCTCTGTCCTTCATGAATAAATAACTGAATTGATAAATTATTAAAATTATAAAATTATAAATAATAGACGAACTGGCAAGAATGCAATTATTTATAAATATCATATGAACAAATGTTTTT